>CAUYTI010028839.1:0-27874 GCA_963575145.1 Galago senegalensis | reverse complement strand
AGGATATTTATTATGATTTGTGTATTTGTATCTCCTCATTGAGAAATAGTAGACTTCATGAGAGCAGGCACTTCGTACCCCTTTCTGTCTTCAGCGCCTCGTAGGGTTCTTAGCACACAGAAAGCCTTCAACATACAGTGCCGTTTTCAATCGGCTTTTTGTGTGTTAAAAAAAAATACACTGCTGTGCTTTTCCTTGTAGATATGTGCCTGTTTGTGTTTGTATGTTTTCTTTTCGCCATTATTTTTTACACAAAAGCATAACATGTATCTCTTACTTTTCTCACTTAACCATATTATCTCTCCATAGAAACACAAAGAGCTTCCCCATTCCTTTTTCTAGCTGCCCCAAACTCCATTGTAAAACAACTCTCAATGCACTTAACTAGTCTCCTCAATGAACAGTTGGCTGCGTCCCACTTGTTATAACTGCAGGGGATGCTGTAGTGAGGAAACGTGCACATCTATCATTTCACACAGGGGACTATCTGAGGGATAAGTTCCTAAAAATGGGGTGACCAGATAAAAGAATCTATGTATTTGTAATTTTGCAGATTTTGATAGATTTGCCAGTTTTCTCTCCATGTGGTTTATGCAAATTATTATACTATAAGAAACATATGATGATGCCCATTTCGCCATGGTCTTAACAACAGAGTGGCTTATCGAACCCTTGGATTTTTTGCCAGTCCACCAGATAGGTGGAATGTTTCCTGATACAAACTAGATAAGGCAAATCTCAAAATGGTTTAACTTAGGTAAGCCTATAAGTATCATTTACCATATTAACAGATTAAAGGGAAAATGATTGGTAACAGATACTAAGAAAGCATTCCATGAAATTTAATACCCATTCATGACAAATACTCTTAGCATAAAGGAAAGGGAAGAGAATGTCCTCTTCCAGTGAAATCTTAGAAATATTTTATCTAAACCAGACACTGCAGCAAGGATACCACCTATCATTACCACTGTTTAACATAGCACTTGAAATCCTAGCCAAAGCATAAAAACAAAAAAACAAATTGTGAAGGTCTGGCACTGTGGCTCATGCCTGTAATCAATCCTATCACTCTGGGAGGCCGACACAGGTGGATTACTTGAGCTCAGGAGTTTGAGACCAGCTTGGGCAAAGTGAGATGCTGTCTCTACTAAGAAAATAAAAACTGGCTGGGAGTTGTGGCTGGCACCTGTAGTTTCATCTACTCAGAAGGCTGAGGTGAGAGGATCACTTGAGCCCAGAAGTTTGAGGTTGCTGTGAGCTATGATGCCACAGCCTCTAGCATAGGGCAACAGAGTGAGACTGTGTCTAAAAAAAAAAAAAAATGAAGCTATGAGACTCTATAAGCTATTAGAACTAAACAGAATCCAGCAAGATTTCTGGACACAAGATCAATATACAAAAATCAACATCATTTCTATAGGACAAGAAAATCCAATTAGAAAATATGAAATAAAAGAAGCCATTCACACTGACCATGGAACTATGGGCACCTACAGGTAGAAATATATCTGATGAAAAAATGCAAAACCTTTATGAAAAATTTTGCAAAATATTTTTAAAGGCTGAAGAAGAAATACTTGATATCATAAGTATGCTGAATAGCTCCAAGAAAATCCATAAATTTAATGTGGTTCCAATCAATATCATATTTTCACATAAGTGATAAAATAAACCTATAGTTTTTATGGAAGTATGAAAAACTAGACCAGCCAAGGCAATTTTGAATAAGAAGAGGGTCTTGTCCTACAAAGTAGCAACACTTACAATAAATTATACTAATTAAAATAGTAAAGTATTGACTTGGAAAAAGACCAGGAGTCCAATGGAACAGTATAGAGAGCCCAGAAACAGACTCACATATGTATAGTAGCATGATTCATAACAGGGGGAGCTTTTTTTTTTTTAATTAAAAAGTGGATGGACTGCTTAAAAGAAAAACAAATTGAAATTAGACCAAGGACCCTAGTAAGATTGATAATAGCAATCACGTGGCAGGAGATACAGGTCAGGCACTATTCAAGGGCATTATGTATATAACCGTTTCATCCTCATGATCTCATAATACCCCATGCTGCAAATGAGAGACGTGGAGAAATCAGATAACTCATCTGAGAACCCAGAGTTAGTAAACAGGGTTCCAAGATGCCAGCTAAGATAGGCCAAAATATGCCTGCTAGTCCTAAAATATTCCTGACACTATGTTCCTTCTAACACAACAAATGGGAAGAGGAGGAAAGCAAGCTATAAAGGTTCTTTTGTAGAATGAAAAGATTATTTTACACCATAACCTCAAGTTGCAAAGTAAAATACCAATGCTGACTTAGAATAAAATATTCTAACACACAAAAGTATAAAGTTTTAGTAACCAGGATGCTTAAAGTAAATGAAAACTATAAATCAAAAAAATTAGAGAAACAGGCAAATAATTTTTTAAAAGAATCTTGGCTCGGCGCCTATAGCTCAACCAGCTAAGGCGCCAGCCACATACACCTAAGGTGGCGGGTTCGAATCCCCAGCCCGGACCTGCCAAACAACAATGACGGCTGCAACCAAAAAAATAGCCGGGCGCCTGTGGTCCCAGCTACTTGGGAGGCGGAGGCAAGAGACTCGCTTGAGCCCAGGAGTTGGAGATTGCTGTGAGCTGTAATGCCACGGCACTCTACCCAGGGGGACAGCTTGAGGCTCTGTCTCAAAAAAAAAAAAGAACAGTGAGCCTACTTGGAGCCCTGTGAAATGAGCCCTTCAGAATTTCCTAGGATGGGATGTATTCAAGTTACTCTCCATCTTGGGTCTTTATTTTCCTGGCAAGATTCCTCCCACATCCATCATGGTGGGCGTTTTGTTTTTCCCAGGTCTTTTGCTTCCAAACCAGCTGGAAAATGAAGCTAACTTGGGGGACACTGGAGGCTCTCACAGAGGACTGTCTATTCCCCTCCTGACCCACTATCTCATGCCATGGAGACAGCCTGACAGTCTGTCAAGAAGCTGAGCATCTCCTGGTGTTCTGCAAACAGCATGTAACAAGACCCATGGTAAGCAAGGTCTCAAGTCATCATAGGGCTGCCAGACCCAGTGGCTCAAGATCGCCCATCTCTTCCCTGTCTTCAGTGGCCAAGAAAAAGAACATGCACCATATGCAGTTGGAGGTGCTCTGAGGAAGGCTTCACGGAAGGTCAGTCCCAGAATGGCAACCACTTCACCTCATCCAGCCCCATAATACACCTTTAAATTCTAGCAAAACTAAAAGTATTCAAAGATTTGGTATTTGGGGTTTCTTTCTGTTTTTTTAACTTTTCCCCATTTTCTAAATATACACACTTCAAAGGACTCAAATTTAATTTAATCTGTGATAGACTAAAATACCATAGAATATGGAATTCATGTAAAGTTCAGACTTTAGGGACAGTTTTTATGATCTTGAAGAAGTTAGGTACACTCTCCAAGCTTCCATTTTCTTGTCTCTCCCCACCCCCACCCAAAGTATAATCAGGATATTTTTTCATAGAGTAATTATAAAAATGTTATGACATATTGCATTTAAAATACTCAGCTTAGCACTAACTCCCAGTGAAGCTTCAGCAAATATTGTCTATGTGAAGAGAAATCCTATGAAACTCCATTTTAACCATCCACTCTTTGCCTGGAACATTCAGGACCAAGACTGATCTATAAACAAGAGGGGTAGTCTTGTAGCATGTGGTGAAATGCCATTTCAAAGGCACTAAAGTGAGTTTTAGGCAAAAAAAAAAAAAAAAAAAAAACAAAACCATAACCTGAATGATCTCTTGCAAACACTAAGCCTTAAAGAGAGCAGGCTCCAGGCCAATGCACATTTCCTGTGAAATTGAAAATCCACCCCACAATATGTGCTGTGTTCTTCAGACCTGGAATCTTCTTTTACTAGAGACCTTGTTTAGGGACGGTTATGCAAAAATGGGCTGGAGGGCATTTTGAATTATATTTAATGGTGAGTGTTGAAGGTTCTTTCTACAAAGTTGTCCAGAATAGAGAGATCCTTTTCTTTTTTTATTGTAGAAAATGTCAAGTGTATGCAAAAGTAGACAAAATAATATAATAAACTCCTATGTTCTCTTTACCCAGAGTCTACAACTATCAATTCATGGATAACGTTTCATTTATACCCATACCCACTCTTCCCTATCATATTCTTTCAAAGTCCATCCCCACAATTATTTAATTTCACCCACCAATATTTTAGTGCGTGTATCTAAAAGCACTCACTTTACAAATACAGCCATAATACCACTATCCTACTTTAAAGCTTAATAATAATCCTTTCCTATCAAATATTCAGTTGATGTTCTAATTTCTAATTGTCTAATAAATGTCATATGATACTTATGGTGTTTTTGTTTCAGTAAGGATCCACATAATGCGTACACATTTCAACTGATTGATTTGTCTTTTAAGTTTTGTTTTCCATCTATAGATTCCCCTTCAATCTTTTCTCTTGCAATTTATTACTAAAAAAACCAAACTGTTCATTCTGAGAGTGTCTCAGAGTCTGAATTTTCCAAAAACCCTGTTAAAGGATTCCTAACTTTTAACAATTAACCTCCAAGTAAGAAAAGGGGTACAGAAGCTGAAGAAAGTATTAATCTCCTGGTAAGCATATTTTTATGTTTTTCCTGAAGGTTGCTGATGTGATACACAAGAGCACTGCCATGTCAGTTGCAGGCTGGAGTGAGGGAGCCCCAAGACTTACTTGTCATGTTTCAGGTCATCCCTTATGTTTCTTCTAATGACAAAATTCCAGGCACCAGCTCTCTGTGTACTTCATCGTCATTTTTAACATTTTTGTTCAGAACCTGCTCCCTTCTCTCTCCCTGATATCGGCATGGGCCAGTGCAACAGGAACTAAAGGGGTAAAAGTGTGGATTTGGGGGCAAAAGGGAAGCAGCTGGAAGAACAAAGAGGTAAGGAAGTATCAGGAAGATACAGCCAAAAGCAGGAAAATCAAGAATTATGGATGGACAGAATGAGTAGGAAGAGGTGACAGGATGCCACAGTAAAGGTGGTGGCCCTGCTGTGATTACTGTGTCTCATGTCTGGTGATGAGGGATGAGGCCATTTGGGCTAGAGATATAAGTCCACTACTTTTTCCTCTGCCATGCATACAACCTCTGCTGCCCAAAACAACAACCTTTAAACAATTCAGCAGTTGTAGGAGATTCATTCTGACCTTAGTCATTGTGACAGCTCAGATGCGGTGTGCAGTTATGGCAGTCAGTGCCGGGAAAGCTGTTAGCCTGATAGCTCCTTTATTGCTCCCTCATGGGAGCCCCGCAGTGAGGACTGGTCCCCTTTTATATACAATAGCAATATTCCAGAGCACACCCCCATACTGTAAAGGATCACATGGATACAGCAACAGCCTGCTGACTGAGGAATGTAATATAAAGCAGCAGTATATCCTGATAACATAAAATTTTGACAATATTTGTGGGCATTTAAGATATACAATTAGCCCTCCATATCTGCGAGTTCCACATCTGCGGATTCAACCAAAATCAAAAATATTTTTTAAAAAATAAAAAATACAAATTTTAAAATAATATAACTATATAACATTTATAACAATATAACATATATAACAATATAACTATTTATATAACATTTATAACATTGTGTTAGGTATTCTAAGTAATCCGGAGATGATTTAAAGGATACATGAGGATGTTCATAAGTTATAGACAAATACCACACCATTTTATATCAGGGACTTAATCGTCCATGGATTTTGGTTGTGGAACCAAATCCCTGAGGATACCAAGGAGCATCTGCCCTATGTCTTCTTTTGATTCTCTTTTGTTCTCATAATAAGCTTTGAAACTTAACAAATTTTTTTCTCATGTAAAAAGATGCTCTAGGTTGACACTAAGCCCCTTGATGAGAAAAAAACAAATGATATCCACTTCTGGCAGTGGTGGTGATGCTTGTAAAAGGCTCATCTTCCCACTGAGAACAACCAGAACACCTGGAAAAAATATTTTTAATCCATTTGATGACTTCAGAGAACTACAAAGCCACTGAAGACTTGAGGGGCTAAGTTCCCAGAGAGAAAAGAAATGTAGAGAATTGAGTCCAATATTCGTTACTGCTGTGCCTTCTGAGTGTTTACAGGTTTCAAAGCAACCGTTGAAAGGCTGAGCAGAAAGTGGTCACTAACAGACCAGGCAGGGCATCTCTGGCAGCCTAGGGTGGGGAGGGAAACAAAAATTGGAATCCAGATATCACCGGTGAGAAGGTGCTCTGGCAAATATATTAGGCTTTCAATTGGGACTTGTAGTGGCTACACCCTAGGAATAGTGGTGAGCAAAAATAAATGCAGCCTCACAAAGTATGAAGGCCAGCTTCAAATCAGCTCAATCCCAGCTCTGATCAAGGTGATCTGGCCCTATGATAACTTCCCGCCAGACACCAAACAGATCCTCTCTTGAAGAATGTTACATCACATGGCACCTCAAATTAGCACTACAATTTGTATAAGCATGCCCAGCAATGCTAGGAAATAAGACCAAATAATCAAAAACTGCTACAACCAACTGATCTTCAACAAAGCAGACAAAAACATACACTGGGGAAAGGATGCCCTATTCAATTAATGATACTGGGAAAATTGGACAGCCACATGCAGAAGAATGAAGTAGGACACGTATCTCTCACCACATACCAAAAGTAATTCAAAATGGATGAAAAACTTAAATGTAAGGCATGAAACCATAAAAATTCTAGAAGAAAACATAGGAAAAACTTATTGACTCCAGCCTAGGCTAAGAATTTGTAACTAAGACCTCAAAAGCAAATACAGCAGCAACAAAAAAATAAATAAATGGGACTTAATTAAATTAAAACCTTCTACACAGCAAAGGAAATAATTAAGAGCGTAAAGAGCAACTTCTAGTATAGGAGAAAATATTTGCAAACCATACATCCAACAAAGGATTGCTATTCCAGAATCTACGAAGAATGCATCCAAAACAGCAAGAAAAACATGCCATGAAAAACAGGCAAAAAACATGAACAGAAGTTTTTCAAAAGAAGACAGACAAATGGCCAACAGACATATGAAAAAGTGTTCAATATCACTAATTATCAGGAAAATGCGAATTGAAACCACAATGAGATACTATCTTACTCCTGTCTGAACAGCCATTATTAAAAAAATCAACAAACAACAGATACTGGTGTGGATGCAGAGAAAAAGGAAGTCTTATGCCCTGTTGGTGGGACTGCAAATTAGTACAATCCCTATGGAAAACAGTATGGAGATTCCTCAGAGAGATAAAAGTAGCCCTACCATTCAATCCAGTAATCCCACTACTGGGTATCTATCCAAAGGAAAGGAAATTATTTCATCAAAAGGACACCTGTACTCAAATATTTATTGCAGCACAGTTATACAATTCACAATTGCAAAGATATGGGATCAACCTAAATGTCCATTAATTCATGAGTAGATAAAGAAAATGTGGTATACACATAAATATATACCATGGAGTACTAATTAGCCATAAAAAGTACTCCACATCAACTCAGATGAAACTGGAAATCATTATGCTAAGTGAAGCAACTCAGATGTGGAAAAGCAAACACCCATGTACTCATTAATAAGTGAGACCTAAATGATGGGTGTGTAAGGGCACAAAAAACATAAAGGCCATTGGAAACCAAGAAAGGGGAAGTGTAGAGAAGGGCTAAAAGCTTACCTACTGGGGGGGGGGTGGTGCCTGTGGCTCAAAGGAGTAGGGTGCAAGCCCCATATATTGGAGGTGGTAGTTTCAAACCTGGCCCTGGCCAAAAACTGCAAAAAAAAAAAAAAAAAGAAAAAGAAACTTACCTACTGGGTAAAATGAACAATGTCCTGGTGGCAGGTACACTGAAAGCCCTAACTTCACCATTATACATTGTATCCATGTAACAGAACCTTCTGTACCCTCTTAATAATTTTAATTGTAAAAAACAGGAAAAAAAGATAATCAAAAACTGAGAGAAAAGAACAAATAATAGAAACAGATTCACAGGAGATCAATGTATTTGAGTTTCAACACGGGTTATGAAGTAAGAAAGATTCATTTGTTCAAAAGATTATATGATGTGATGAAGAATTTCAAACTGTAAACATTTTGTAAAAAGATGAAGCGTAGGCCAGGTGTAGTGGTTCACACCTATAATCCTAGCAGTCTTGGGAGGCTGAGGCAGAAGGATTGCTTGAACCCTGGAGTTTGAAATTGCCGTGTGCTAGGCTGACACCATGGCACTCTAGCCTTTTGTGACATGTGTTGCAAAAAAAAAAGTATCAAACATAAATTCTAGAACAAGAAAATTAAATAACTGGAATTAAAATTAAGAATAGGGCATATCAGCAGCTGAAAAAGAGAACAATTATCTGAAAAATGGGTCAAAAGAAAATAGCCAAGGTGTGGGAAATCCAAAATCTTGACAAATGCAGTAAAACTTCTGAAAATCAAAGAAAAAGAGAAAATCCTAAAATCAGATGGTCAGGATAAGGGAAACACCCATTACCTTTAATAGAACAACGATAAACCTGAATTCTCAACAGAAATAATTGGAGCATGCTAGACAAGCCCCCAAATGGGCTTACCAGCACAGGTGTTACTGTCTTTCCTATTTATATTTCTCAAGAATAACAGTAGGATATATAGGGAATGCAACATCCTGAGATAAGGAGGAACTGGCCAGAATAGCCAGGGCTCTGTTAGAGTTCTCCAAGAATTCCTGCAATGCTTTATCCCAGTGAGTTCAGCTTCTCCAGGTATAAAAGCCAGAGTGAAACACACTTCCAGGGACTCACAGATGAAAAGTAAGGTACATGTAGATGAGATTCTACCCACCGTGGTGGGCTTTCCTGAGCCTTGGGGATCTGGCTCACCATGAATCCCAGCTTCTATTGTCCTTTACTACCTATCTGTAGCTAATAAAGTTGTTTCCCTTAACTTGTTGTGTGAGGATTCTGTCTCACTAGACACATGCAACTGAATTGATACTAGTACACAACGTTGAGTCTTCCCATGGGATTCAGATTGGGGCATAGTGAATCTGCTTCACAAAAGAAAAATGTTCTCCAAGTGCTTTCTTTCAAGAAAACAATTGTACTTCTACTTCCAATATGGTGAAATAGTTCCCACCATTCCCAAATTTTCCACATAACTATAAGCTCTGCACAAAATTAAATTTTAAAATAAACCTATGGCCTGACAGCATCAGAGAGTGAGAAAAAAGTAGGCACATTATAGAAGACAGTAGACTTTTGCGGAAAAAGAAGAATAGCACAGGTTGAGTTACCCATTTTTATGTTATTTTGCCTGCATGTAGGCCAAAGTCAGTACTATACAAGTTGGATCTGGTAGAACTCCAATAGAAAACCTCACTGGCTTAAAATAGTCAGAAGACAAACTTAAGGATAAACATTGCCATTGGCAGTGAGAGGGAAATCTCAGAAAGGAGAGAATCAGAAAAGGTAACCACAATTTCTTTCTTTAAACTCTGCCCAAATCTCTGGCTAACACCTGAAGCTCACATACACAGGGCACACTCTAGCTGAAAATATGAGCCTTGAATGCCCGTGGGACACTATCACAATGTCTAAAATACATGTAATTGGAATCCCAGAAGAAGAATAAAGAGATAATGGAGCATAAATATGCAAGAAATAATTACTAAAATTTTTCCAAATTTAATGAAAGACATAAATTTACAGACTCAAGAAACTCAGTGATCCATGAACAGAAACCTTACAAATTAAGTTAGGCTCAAACTGTTGAACACCAAAGATAAAGAAAAAATATTAAAAGCAACCAGAGAAAAACATCTATGATATACAGCTAAACAATGATTCAAAATATTGCTGACTTCTCATTTGGAACTAGGAGGCAAGAAAAATTAGTAGAACATTTAAAGTGCTGAAACAAAACGCTATCAACCAAGAACTCTATATCCAGTGAAAATATACTTCAAGAATAAAGGCAAAACCATAGCATTTTTAGCTGAAAGGAAATAATTGCCAACCTGGAAATATATACCAGTGAAAATATTCCTCAAGAATCAGAGTGAAACAAAGATATTTTAAGATAAAAAAGTTAAGATAATTTAAGTTAATTTAAGTTAATAAAAGTTAAGATAATTACCAGAAGATCCATACTAAAGAAAATTCTAATGAGAGTTCTTTTTTTTTTTTCTCTTGGTAGAGACAGTCTCATTTTATTGCCCTTGGTAGAGTGCCCTGACATCACACAGCTCACAGCAACCTCCAACTCCTGGGCTTAGGTGATTCTCCTGCCTCAGCCTCCTGAGTATAGGTGAGGAGGACTATAGGTGCCCACCATAACGCCCACCTATTTTTTTGTTGCAATTTGGCCAGGGCCAGGTTTGAACCCACCACCCTCAGTATATGGGGCTGGCACCTTACCCACTGAGCCACAGGCACCACCCTCTAATGAGAGTTCTTTAAGCAGAAGAAAAGGATCTGAAATGGAGCTCAAAAATACAGAAAGGAGTGAAAAGCCACAGAAAGGGTAAGTATGTAGTTAAGCTTTACATACTTTATAGTTACAATATAAATGTATGATATAAAAGCAATAATCATGTCATGGGAGTTAAATACATAGGCAGTCCTCGAGTTACAAACCTCTGACGTACATACAGCTCTCACTTACAAATGAGGACTAATACAGGTAATAGGTAAATGTACCTGTTCCAACTTACATACACATTCAACTTAAGAACAAACTTACAGAACCTATTTTGTGTATAACTAGGGGGCTGCCTGTACCCAGAATAAACATAAACCATAATAAGTTAAGGCATTCTAAGATCCTTGAATTTCTTGGGAAGGGATAAAAGTACTATTTACATGTAGTATAATCTAATATGTGCCAACCAGAACCTGCTTCAAGACTTAAGACAGCTAAATTAATCAGCTGTCACCTCTCTTTGAGAGATGCCATCAGCTGAAGAGGACCATCTTGCTAAAGGACTTTTCCCCTTCCCAAAGCAGCTTGCATCCAATGACTACTCCATGTTCAGATATAAATGCCTGACCCCCTCACCCAGACTCAAGACAACATGAAAGGCCATCCCAGCTTCAGAGTTCCCCTGGAGAGAGCTTTAGTCCTTTGTTGTAATTACAGCACAATCCAACTCCTCCCTTTGCCAAGCTTGCTTCATTTCATCCCCTTCCACTGGTGTTAAACCAAGAACATCCCCCCATAAACTTCCTGCACGCTGATCTACATCTCAGAGTCTGTCTCCTAGGCAGCCCAACCCCAAACTTTGTATTAGACATTCATAAATCAAGGAGGTATGTTTAAATTCTAGGGTAACCTCTGAAAGAGTAGTAAAACAAAATGCAAATTAACAAAAGGGGAGAAATAGAATGATAAAAAATAATTCATCCAAAAAAAGGAATATAGAAGAAGCAAGACAAAGAGAAAAGAAAAAATTAGCCAAATGACAATTAAACGTATAAAAAGGTTCTCAACCATTAGTATTCAGGGAAATGCACATTAAAGCAATACCAGTATTCGGGCGGTGCCTGTGGCTCAAAGGAGTAAGGCACCGGTCCCATACACCAGAGGTGGTAGGTTCAAACCCAGCCCCAGCCAAAAACTGCAAAAAAAAAAAAAAAAAAAGCAATACCAGTATTTACTCATCAGATTTGGAAAAATTTAAAGAATGATACCATCTATTACTGGCAAGGATTCCAGATTATGGGCACTTTCATAAATTGCTAGTGGGAATGTGATTGTTACCACCACTTTCAAAAGTCACCTGGTAATACATAGTATTTAAATTAAATGGTTATGGACCTTTTATAGCATCAACTGATACACTATTCACAAACATTGTTTCCTCTTCTTCTAGGCACACCTAAACTACGATTCCAGACTCCTTTGCAGAGGTGACTGAGTCCTAGCATAGGTATGACATTGGAGTCACTTGAGGGTAGCAAAACCTCTGAAACCTGAACCCCTGAATGACTGTGTGGAACAGAGAACCCCGAGTACCTGAAACTAACTTGGACTATTTTACCTTTATTATGCTCGAAATACCATGTATTTCATGGATGGAGCTGGAAAATGTTCTTCTTAGCAAAGTATCACAAGAATGGAAGAAAAAGTATCCAACATACACAGCCCTAATTATAGCCTAAGAATATAGGGAGGAGGAGGGGAGGAGAGAGGGGAGGGAGGGTGATTGGAAGGATCACCTCTATGGTTTATCTTACAAGGGTACGAGTGAATCTTTCTAAAAGTAGAATATAAATGTCTTAACACAATAACTAAGAAAATGACATAAAGACTATGTTAACTAGTTTGATGAAAATATTTCAAATTGTATATGAAAACACCACACTGTTTACCCCATGATTGCATTAATGTACACAGCTAACATTTAATTAAAAAAAAAATATCATGTATTCCAGGGTCTATTTGTTACAGCAGTTAACTCACTCTAACCTATGTAGACTTTGACCCACCGATATCACACATAGGCCTCTCTGTCTTTAGAGGGAAGAGTAACAGTACATAGGACTCTATGTGTAAAGAAACATACAGCTAGAAAAACTGGAAACAATCTGAATGTCCACCCATAAGGGAAGAGTTGACTAAATCATAATACATCTATACTAAGGAGTATGATGCAGGTATTGTGAGTTACCTCTGTGTATACTGACCTGGAGAGACGACCAAAATAGTTAAGGGAGAAAAACATCAAGCCGATATGAATGTTTAATACAATTTCATTTTTGTAAGAAAGGAAATGACATATATATGTTGGCATACGGCAATATGGCATATATATATGTTTATATATATATATGAGGATGGAGAAAGGTATGTAAAAACATGAATCAAGTTATTAACATTAGTTATCTCGGGGGGTAAGGATGAGAGAATATGACTATGGGAAAGGGAGATAGAAGACTAAAGAATGGAAGCACAGCTCAGTGTAACACTGAATGAAAATGGAGAACATGAAATTGGATCATAAAATATTGAATCAAATATGTAAAAATTGAATATGTATGTAGATAAGGATGAGAAGGCAGTGTCAACTTACATAAAATTCAGTTTTTATCTTACATGTTAATATTTTAATATTACTTTCATAATTTTAAAAAATTGAAAAATAAAAGGAATAAGCTCAGCCCCTACCTGGCCTGGGCCTTTGATGCTACATAGTTAACATGTTTTGAACTGACCGACCTGAATTTGGGGCTGTACACTCATGTTAGAGTTGTGCGAAAACTCCACTGGGAGGGTGAAATTTCCCTGCAAAAAAGAAATGCACGGTCCCCTTATCAATCTTCCCCAGCATAATTCAATCTGGAATAGGAAATGAGGACACAGAGGCAAGGCTTAGCCTGAAAAAACTTCCTAAGCTTTTACGTTCTTACAAATCTCCTAGGTGTCGTGTTAAAATACAGTTTATACGTAAGTAGGTGTAGGGCAAGGCCTGAGATTCTGCATTCCTCATAATATCCCAAGAGCTGCTGATGCTGCTGGTCCTTAGACCACACTTTGTACAGCCCAGGGACTAATTTGAAAGAAATATTTCTACTCTCTCTGGGCCCAAAAGCATGATGTCAGGGCAGTGGGGGATACAGTTAAGGTGCCTAAACAAAACAACAGTAAGACTGGGAGCCAGTCTGCTGAGATAGCGGTCTCCAACATTTCTGGCACCAGGGACTAGCTTCATGGAAAGAACTTTTTCCACGGACAAGGTATAAGAGAGGGCGGGGATGGTTTGGGGATGATTCAATTGCATTACATTTATTGTGTGTTTTATTTCTGTTATTATTATGTTGCAATATACAATGAAATAATTGGATACCTCACCATAATGCAGCTTCAGTGGGTGTCCAGAGCTTGTTTCCCTACAATTAGACAGTCCCATCTAGGGGTGAAGGGAAACAGTGATGCCTGAAGTGTGTTGCTTATATCCTCGGCTTCCTCTCAGGTCATCTGACATTAGATTCTCATAAGGGACGTGTAACCTAGATCCCCATGAGCAGTTTGCAGCAGGGCTCACAATCCTATGAGAATCTAATGTTTCCACTGCTGATGTGCCAGGAGGAGAGCTCAGGAGGTGATGCGAGTGATGGGGAGTGCCTCTAAATACAGGTGATGCTTCCCTGGACCGCCAGCCATTCCCTTCCTGCTGTGTGGCCCAGATCATCACAGGTCATGGACCAGTATATGGCCTGGGAGTTGGGGACTACAGCGCTGAGACACTGCACAGATGGGCCTGAGCCACAACACAGTCACAAGCTTCCGTGCACAGCCACTTGCCCTCCCTGGTCCTTGAGATTCTGTGAGGACTCACAAGCTACATCCCAGTCTGCAATGCCAGATTATAGGAGAATAACCTCTAGCAGAACCCATCCCATGCTTGAGATGGAACAGTCAGTGGTAAAAGCTGGGTCTCCTTCCCTGGAGGTCAAGGTGGTGGCTGCAGAAGGTAACAGCTCATTGTGAGCCCTGGGGGGTCTTACAATGAGCGGAATCTCCTGAGCAGCACCATGTGTGGAGGAGGAACTGAGGCGCCATTTCTAAACAGGGAGCAGCGCTCTGTACATCAGCTAAATAATACAAGAACCCAGTCACAATGACGGGGGTTCATTCTCATATAACTGCTGGAGGTGCTGCAATTTCAGGTTGGTCAATTCCTATGCAGTGATGCCATCCAGGACCCAGTTCCTTCTATCTTTCTACTCTGCTCTCCCCAGCATGTTGACTTCTGCTCTTAGGCCTGTCCCTGCCTGGTGGCCAGATGACCATGAACACTGTAAACACCACAAGCTCACACAGCATGTGAGAGAGAACTTACCTTCTTCATTTCCCTTTTTAAGAGCAAAGATAACTTTCCCAGAAGCAGAGCCACTCTCCAGTTCTCCTTGGAATTCATGAGCTGGAATTGCACAACATGCCACGTTTCTACACCAACCACGAAAATGGGAAACCAGACTCCCTGATGTGGCTGAGCATAGTAAGATGCCGCTCCAAACTGGAATGGGCCCCAGCTCCCTGAAATATGTAGCTGCCTGTTACCCAAACGAAACTACGGTCTGTTTGCCATTTGGGGTCAGATGGGGGAACAACTGTGGAGTGGCAAACAGTGGTGTCTTCCATACCCGAGAAATGCCCATAAATGGATGAGGGGGTAAATTGAGGGGTGTTATTTTTGATGAATAAAAGTAGCAAGAGTTTAAGACATCCTCATGTGGTTTATATGTCAACTCTAGAAGACAAACAAAAAGAAAAATCAAGGAAGTAGAGGTCAAGTTTTGCCAAAAACTGTAAACTCCAAAGAAAGGGCCCCACATGAACTCTGCGTGTCCCTCTTCAGTGCATTCACCTGTGCCTCACCCCTACACACACACACCCCTAGAGGCCACCCCCTCTTGTCTTCTAGCCAAGATCTTCATGTTTAGTCTGTCACATCTCAGAAGCCTCTCTAGCTGCCCAGCCTGCAATGATTCCTCCATTCTCTGTTTCCTGAGCATTTGTAGTTTGTAACACCCAATCTGTCATCTAACTACAGTACGCATTGTCTAGAACTATTAGCTTATATACATGATTATAGAAGGATGTTAAAATGGAATGCTTTCTGTCTCGATTCCCCAGGCACACCTAGAAAATGGGTGCCAGCTATCCCCACTTTCAAAGCAAGATATTTAACCACCTACGTAAGAATTGTAAAGACAAGGTCTGACAATTTTGAACATTCCCGCCACAAAGAAATGACAAGTGTTTGAGGTAATGATATGATAATTACCCTGGTTTGATCATTACACAACATGCATGTTTTAAAACATCGTATTGTACCCCATAAGTATGGATAATTATTATGCCAATTAAAAACAAAATAAAACTTTAAAAAAAAAGTTCTGATGAAAAGTTTTGTGACCACCTTCCTCAATCATATAAATGGTTGAGACTGAAGAACCTAAGAAATAGAGGCTCTCATTCTGTTACTGTGTTTCCCCAAAAATAAGACCTACCCAAAAATAAGCCCTAGCAGGATTTCTACGCATTTGTTAAATACAAGCCCTACCCCGATAATAAGACCTAGTGGTGGGCGTGGCTATGCAGCATATCTGCATAGCCACACCATGTATTTCAGCATGGAGTGGTAAGGAAGACTAGAATACCTTTTATCAGCCACAGCTCCTTTCTCTGAGCCGGTCACACTTACACAAGTGCACGTGTGGTAACCATGGTCGCAGGCATCCTATTGTGCACTTGCAAATGGCTAGGGGAAAGGAGTTCACACATCACTAGCGCCAGCCCCACCAACAAGATCGGTTCCCCCTGTCAGGTTCCAGAAGAAGATGACTTAACTGTATTTGAATAAATGTAGATTTTTGTATTATACTTAATAAAAATAAGACATCCCTTGAAAATAAGCCCTAGTGTGTCTTCTTGAGAAAAAATAAATATAAGACAGTGTCTTATTTTGGGGGAAACACAGTAGTGTGACTTCTGTCTCAGAACCCCCTTGTATGGGTGGATTCAACTGCAAGGAACAGCAAACACACAACAAATGACCTCTAAAAAGTAGCACTGTATCTAAATTGTGGTGAGTGTCTCCACATTCACACTAATAGGAAAGTTACAAAGGAAGGAGAAAAGCTGAAGTCTTCTCAAGGACACTTTCTGAACACTGCACACACACACACACACACACACACACACACTTTAAACCCCACTGGCCAGAACACAGTGATATAACTAACCTAGTTACAAGAGAAACTGGGAAGTGTAGTCTTTATTCTAAGAAGCAATATACCCAGCTAAAATTCTAAGACAATATCACTATGGAAGAAGGGAAGAACTTCTAGAAAACCAGGCAGTTCTCCCACAATCTACCTATTTAACCCTAACAATATCTATGTGTAGCCTTCTTAAAATAAGTAGAACATTTCCATCCCCTCCATAAGAGAAGGCAATGACCCCAGTTGTAACTGCATTCAGCTTAAGTCCAGGGTGTATGGGTACTGCTCAGTTCTTTGCCCCAGGCCCAAATGTAGCTCTTAATGATCAGATGAACTACATACTGATATGAAATTACCTCACCATCACACACCTAAAATAACAGTGGTTATTTTGGAAAGACATCTGGAGAACACTCAGAGAACTAAAAATAGACCTGCCATTTGACCCTGCAACTCCTTTGCTGGGTATATTCCCAGATGACCAAAAATCGCATTACAACAAAGATATTTGTATCAGAATGTTTATTGCAGCCCAATTCATAATCGCCAGGTCATGGAAGAAGCCCAAATGCCCATCGATCCATGAATGGATCAACAAACTGTGGTATATGTACACTGTGGAATACTATGCAGCCCTAAAGAAAGATGGAGACTTTACCTCCTTCATGTTCACATGGATAGAGCTGGAAAATGTTATTCTTAGCGAAGTATCACAAGAATGGAAGAAAAAGTATCCAATGTACACATCCCTATTATGAAACTAATTTATACCTTTTATATTAAAGCTATAACCTAATAACAGCCTAAGAATATGGGGAGAGGGAAGGGAGAGGGGAGAAGGAAATGGGTGGAGGGAGGGGGATTGGAGGGATCACTTCTGAGTTTTATCTTACAAGGGTACAAGTGAATCTTTCTAAGAGTAGAATGTGAACATTTTAAAATAATAACTAAGAAAATGACATGAGGGCTATGTTAACCAGATTGATGGAAGTGTTTTGGATTTTGTGTGCAAACCCCACACTGTACCCCAGAAGTGCATTGATGTACATAGTTACCATTCAATAAAAAAATAAAATAAAATAAAATAAAATAAATAGTTCCATCAAGTCAAAGTGCAAAGGCCCAAGAGCCAGAGACACAACAGCGTAAGTCCCAGTCTGAGGACAGGAGAAGACCAACGTCTTAGCCCAAGCAGATGGAAGATGAATTCTCCCATCCTCCACCTTCCTGTCCTATCTAGGCCCACAATGGATTAGATGAGGCCATCAGGCACAACATATTCCCCAGAGCAGATTTTCCCTGCAGTGTGTGAGGTCCAAAGGGCATGTGCATCCCAACCACTGTGGCATTTATTTAAAATACCCCTTCCTGGACCCTTCCTCTGAGTTACTGAATCATAGCTGGGATGCTGAGGGCTAGAATGACTCTGTTCAACAATCCATCTTGGCAAACCTCATGCAAGCGAAATTGAGAACTTCTGCCCCAGGTGATGGTCCAATCAGTTATTCATTCAATAAACATTGACTGAACACCCCCCATATGCTCAGCCAAGAAAGACAATCACTCATGTATCTGTTTCTGAAATATCCTGCATCTAAAGTATCTAAGAAAAACTATTCACTAATTGTGGTAAGCCATAATTGAAAGAAGGAAGAACTGGAAGCCTCCATAGGCTTATGTGTGAACCCTGTTGGGGTCTGGGTAAGCAACTCTGGAAGGATATTGTAGGCTTCATTAAAAGATGCCCCCACTGCAAAGAGTTTTGTCTCTGTTTTTCTCCTATAAAAGTAGGAAAACAAAGAAATATCAAGGAAATGCAATTGGGAAAATAAGACTATTTTAAAAGTCATTTGCAGAAATTGACAAAAACAAAAGAAACTCTGTGACCAAGTCTGCCCTTGTATTCTAAATCCCTACCCATCTTTCTTCTGTTTCTTCCTTAAAAGTAGTATTGTTATGTAGGGAAGGAAAGAGGCAGCCTGCACATGGTTCTGGTGTCAGCCCTGGGGACACACTCCAGCAATGCTCAGGCAGGTACAAGTGAGTCCCCTAAGGTGGCCTTCCCAGTTGGGAACAAGTCTGACTAATCTAGTAAAAATGAATATCTAACCCAAAACATATGCAATTAGATATAACTCTATAAAGCCAACACTAATTAGTCCTCCTACTCATATAAAATGCCAACTCTCAGAAAGTCTTTTAATTGCCCTGCAATTTTGCCCCCAAAGCAAGCATCACCCACTGGGTACATGCCACACTCACTCTGCCCTTCACACAAAGTGCTCAACCCATATGGTGCTTGTGGAAGCCTGGTTCACTGCCCACAAGCTGCTCAGAGACTAGCAAGGTGATATAAGCACTGTTTACCTTCAGCAAAGATCAGCTCCTGAGCATGCAAAGTGCATCAAGAGCCCTTCCCTCTCCCCTCTGGCAGTCACCTTCCTGGGAAATTATTGTTGTTGTTTTTCATTCTAAGAAAGGAACTGATTTAGATTAAAACTTTGAGCTATAGGCATCTTGCCTTCTACTTGGGAAAGGCATTAAGTGTATTCTTAACTTAGAATGACTTGCCTTCTTATGATTCAAAGGCAAAAAGTAAAAACCAGAGGAAATAAGGTTTCTGTGTAAATACAAATCCTAGGGTAGGATCCCAGCATTCTAGATGGGCAAAGCTGATGAGCTGCTGGCATACTGCCACAGTGTGTGAAGAGGTGTCCCAGGAAGCCTCCCATCCAGTCTGCCAGCCCAGCTCAGGCAAAGGCCTTTGGGGGTCTCACAGCAGTCTCTTCAAGGGTCCCACAGGAATCTGTGTCTCCAGCCTGCTCCTAGCTTTTCCATCTCCCCAGTTGGGAGCCCCCCCCCACTGCAGATGGTCCCCAACTCAAACTCTAGGGTTGTTCTGTGGTGGGGAGACCAGAAGCAGCCTTTCTGGGAGGCCTCAGCTGAAAATCTTCGACTTGTGATCACATAAACTCTGCAAATTGCCAGATGAATTGATAGAATGCAGTCACTGAGCACCTTCTATGTATAAGGCAGCCCTGTCCTGGGCTCTGGGAGGCATGAATAAATCAAAGACCCTCATCTCAGGAAGCTTAGAGTGTGGGGGAGTGGGAGGACAAAGGGGATGTGAATCAATACATATTATAACAGGCTGGGAGTAGGACACTGGCTCTGATAATACTTGAGCTCTCCAAGTTGTTCGCTATTTTGGAAGTTTTGTCAAAGTTTCCAGACTTCTTTCCCGGAACAAAAAACTAATTAAGAGGGGAAAATGGCTGACTAAAAGCAGCTTTCACCAGAAGCTCCTGTCCAGGAGAAAAGTTGAACTGAAGTGAAGTCAGAGAAGTCGTAACTGGGAAGTGGATCACAAGAGGCAGAAATCAAAGTGTACATCATCTACATTGATTTGAGAGGAGAGGGTGAGAAAGAGGAAGAAAGAGAATAGAGACTGGGTATGGAGTGGCTAAACTGAAGCCACCTGGTGCCACCTGGGCTTTCTGCAAGCAAGCAGGGAACAAAGGACCTCTTACCTCACTGCAGGGGAGAGAGCCATGAGGTCCCAGTTCTCCTCCACCTGGGAATTTTTACCTCTGACTCCCCATCCTGCATGGTGTAAAAGTGAACAAATTTTCTCTGTCCAGTCCTGAGCACAGAGCCCACCCTTCCCCATCCCTGGTTGCCTGACAGGCTGCACCCTGCAAAGATAATAGAGTTTGGTGATCTCTGAGAGGCATCTGCATTGTGTGGGCAACTGAGCCAGGTCACACACCCACTGCTGCCTGGTCTCCTGCTGTAGTGGAACAGGGACCTCAGTCCCAACTTTGGCATTGCAAGATATGGTCTTTCCTGCCTCTAACTCCTGCTGAGGAAGACTTTTTTCCTGCCCTCTGGAAAGCCCCTCCCTGTGTCTGTGCCCAATGACCCCTTGTCACCCCAGGTTCTCTTCCTAACAACTTGGAGAGAGACAGGCCTAGGCTTGGACAACTGGCACTAGGAAGGTCCCCCTCCTCAGCCAGGGTGACTGCTGCATTTTGTCCAGTTCATAGCCAGGACTCTGGGGGGTAGGACTGTGGCTTCTCTGAACTTTTTCATACAAGGGGTTGCTCACACCCCCATTGGAATGGTTCAGTTGGAACTCTCAGTCAGAATTGTTAGGGACACTGGTGGGAGCTACAGGTTCACAGCTAGTTTGAATTTGTTTGCTCAAGGTGGGGTTGGCATTTTGAGAGGCAAGAACAGTGTTGATTGCCCTTCTCTGGTTGTCTTTGTGGAGGCAGAGCCATTCAAATATTTGACAGCAGGGAGTCTAGTGAAATACTGCAGCTCCTTTAAACTGGGTGGAGGACAGACTGACATCAGGACAGAATCAGTTTGCAATATATAAGCAGGGCCAACTCTCAGAGACTCTCAGGGTATATCCCTGAAAGGCTGTGAGGGAAGGACCACAGGCACAAGCTCCAGCTCATTGGCAATGAGGTGGTTAGCTTCATTTCCTGGGCCTCCTGATCCAGTCTCACTCCACCAGTTTTAGTTGCCCCAAATAGTTCTGTACAGTGTTTTCTAAGGGTCTCAATTAGATTATCTCTCAATAACCATTCAGGGACAACTTATCATTTCAACTAAAAAAGTATAAATAATATTTTTTTAAAAAATCTAAAAGTGCTCATAGGAAGGAGCCAACAGAAGAATTCTGGTAAATTGAGAAATCAGAGCAAATCAAACCCCCCTTCCCCCTGTAAGAGATTACAAAGGAGATACAACAGAAAATCCCATCTATAGAGTAATTGGAATTGAGGATATGATGAAAATAGAAGTTCAAAAAATAGTCCAAAAGTTGTCTCAAAAAATTAGTGAATTTGAAGACAAAGTCACCAAGAATTTGGACATAATGAGGAAAGATATAATAGAGCTTAAGGAATTGAAAGAGGCATTTGAAAAACTTCAAAACATAGGAGAGAGCCTCAGTAATAGAGTAGAATATGGAGAAGAAAGAATTTCAGAAGTTGAAGACAAGACTTTTGAAATAACTGAATCATTCAAAAAGGCAGGAAAAAGTAGAACAAAAATAGAATATTCCCAGAGAGAGTTATGGAATTATTCCAAATGTCAAATATTCAAATTATAGGGATTCCTGAAGGAGAAGAGAAAAGTCCTAAAAACACTGATGTTCAACTTCAAGACATCATGGTGGAGAATTTCCCAAGCATTGTAAGAAACACAGAAATTCAGATAGTAGATAGTTTCAGAACCCCAGCATGACTCAATCCAAACAAAGCATCTCCTAGATCCTTTGTAATTACCTTTACCAAAGTCAATAAATGAGAAAATCCTCTAAGCAGCCAGGCATAATAAAAGTCTTACCTATAAAGGCAAAAATGATCACAGATCTTTCAGCTGATCTCTTTTTAAGCCAAAAGAGGCTGATCATTGGTCTTTAATCTTCTTAAACAAAACAATTTTTAGGCCAGGATTCTGTATCCTGCTAAACTTAATTTCATTTGTGATGGAGAAATCAAATATTTTACTGATATGAAAATGTTGAGGAAATTTTCCCTACCTATATGAGCTCTACAGGAAGTACTCAGAGCCATTCTTCATAGTGACCAGCACCATGGTGCACCACAAAAGTAAACACATTCAGGAACTAAAGAGAAAAGTCTAGCTTCCACATGGTGCAAGGAATAAAACTAAGCTCTGGACAGCTATAAAACAAGATGACAAAAACTTCACCATACCTATTGATTCTCCTAATAAATGTGAATGGCTTAAATTCCCCAGTAAAGAGGCATAGGTTGGTTGACTGGATATAAAAGCTCAAACCCAGTGTTTGTTGTCTCCAAGAAACACACCTAACCTCTAAGGATAAAATAAGACTCAGGGTATAGAGATGGAAAATAATAATCCAGGAAAATGGAAATCAGAAAAAATTAGGGGTTGCAATTTTATTTGAAAACAATTGCATTTAATCAACAAAAATCAGGAAAGATAAAGATGGACACTACATACTTGCCAAAGAAAGTACACAGCTTGAAGAGATTTCAATCATTAACATTTCTGCACCCAACCTAAATGCTCCTAGATACAGAAAAGAAACCCTAAATGATCTGAACAATATGATATCTTCTAGCTCCATAATCATTGGAGATTTTAATGCCCCTCTAACAGTACTCAACAGATCATCTAAGCAGAAACTAAACACAGAAGTAATGAAATTAAACACAACACTAGAACAAATGGACTTAAGAGACATATACAAAAATATTTCAACCTAACAAACCTAAGTACACATTCCTCTCATTAGCCCATGGATTATCTTCCAAAATTGATCATACCTTAGGACAAAAATCTAACCTCAATAAATTCAAAAGAATAGAAATTATTCCTTGTATCTTCTTGGACCATCATGGAATAAGGGTTAAACTCAACACCATCAATAGAAGTCTTCACACTCAAAGTCATGGAAATTAAATAACCTTATGCTGAATGACAGCTAGGTTAAGGACAAGATTAAGAAGGAAATTCTTAATTTCTTAAATAAAATGATAAGCCACAAGCTATCAAAACTCTTGGAATACTTCAAAGGCAGTCTGGGCTCTGCGCCTGTGGCTCAAGTGGCTAGGGCGCCAGCCACATACACCTAAGGTGGTCGGTTCGAATCCCCAGCCTGGACCCGCCAAACAACAATGATGGCTGCAACCAAAAAAAAAAAAAAATGGCCGGGCGTTGTGGCGGGTGCCTGTAGTCCCAGCTACTTGGGAGGCTGAGGCAGGAGACTCGCTTGAGCCCAGGAGTTGGAGGTTGCTGTGAGTGTGATGCCATGGCACTCTACCCAGGGAGACAGCTTGAGGCTCTGTCTCAAAAAAAAAAAAAAAACAAAGGCAGTCTGAAGGGGAAAATTTATAGCATTAGATGCCATCATCAAGAAAACAGAAAGAGAGCAAGTCAACAACCTAATGGGCCACCTAAAGTGACTGGAAAAGGAAGAATAATCCAACCCCAAACCTAGCAGAAAAAAGAAATCACCAAACCAGAGCAGAATTAAACAAAACCAAGAACAAAAGAATCATTTGAAAGATCAGTGAAACAAAAAGTTGGTTCTTTGAAAATATTAATAAAATCAATAAACCCATAACCAGACTAACCAGAAATAAAAAAGTAAGATCTCTAATAACTTTAAACAAAAACTAAAACCAGGATATAACTGTTATCAAAGAAATACAAAGATCCTCAATGATGACTACAAAAATACTCTATGACCAGAAATTTGAAAATATAGAGGAAATGGACCAATACCTGAAATCACACTACCTTCCTAAACTCAACCAGAAAGAATTAGAAATTTTGAATAGACCTATATCAAGCAATGAAATTGCATCAACAATACACAATCTTTCAAGTAAGAAAAGTTCTGGACCAGATGGTTTCACACCATAATTCTACCAAACCTTCAAAGAGGAACTAGTACCTATATTTTGTAACCTATTCCAAAACATAGAGAATAAAGGAATTCTCCCCAACATGTTCTATGAAGCAAACATTTCCCTGATTCCAAAACCAAAAAAGTACCCAACAAACAAAGAAAACTATATGCCAAT
The DNA here is from genome assembly GCA_963575145.1 of Galago senegalensis. NCBI lineage: Eukaryota > Metazoa > Chordata > Mammalia > Primates > Galagidae > Galago > Galago senegalensis. The sequence continues at coordinate 3,514 of CAUYTI010028839.1, read as the reverse complement.
ATCATTAATGAATATTGCTGCAAAATTTTTCAATAAGATCCTAGCAGACAGGATACAGCTACACATTAAAAAATATATACATCATGATGAAATGGGTTTTATCCCAGGGATGAGAAGTTGCTTCAACATACAAACATTTAAACATACAACATTTAAATCCATAAATGTAATTCACCACATAAATAAAATCAAAAACAAAGACCATATGATTCTCTCAATTGATACAGAAAAGGCTTCTGACAAAATCCAGCATCCTTTTCTGACAACTCTTAAGAAAATAGGCATAGGTGGCACACTTCTAAAACTGATAGAGGCCATCTACAACAAACCTGCAGCCAATATCATATTAAATGGAATAAAACTAAAAGCACTTCCATTTAGAACTGGATCCAGACACCACTGCTATTCAGCATTGTGCTGGAAGTTCTAGTTAATGCAATCAGGCAAGAAAAGGCATCTTCAAAAGCATATTCAAACAGGGACAGAAGAGGTCAAACTCTCACTCATTGCAGGTGACATGATCTTATAGATCTTATACCTTAAAAACCCTAGGGACTTGGCTCAGTACTTGTAGTTCAAGTGGTTAGGGCACCAGCCACATACACCAGAGGTGGTGCGTTTGAGCCCACCCCTGACCAGCCAAACAGCAAGGACAACTACAGCCAAAAAATAGCCAAGCATTGTGGCAGGCACGTATAGTCCCAGCTACTTGGGAGGCAGAGGCAGGAAAATCATTTAAGCCCAAAGAGTTTGAGGTTGCTGTGAGCTGTGACACTCTACAGAGGGTGACACAGTGAGATTCTGTCAAAAAAAAAAAAAAAATCCCAGGAACTCAACTACAAAGCTCTTATAAGTGATCAAGAAATATAGTAATATCTCAGGATACAAAATTCATGTCCACAAGTCAGTGGTCTTCATATATGCCAATAACAATCAAGTTGAGAATAAAATCAAAGACAAAATACTTTTTACAGTAGCTCCAAAAAAGTGAAATACCTGGGAATGTATCTAAAAAAGGATGTGAAGGATATCCATAAAGAGAACTATGAAACCCTGAGAAAAGAAATAGCAGATATTAACAAATGGAAGAACACATCATGCTCACAGCTGGGAAGAATCAACATCATTAAAATGTCCATATTGCCCAAAACAATCTACAGACTGAATGCAATCCCCATCAAAGCACCAACATCATACTTTGAAGAACTTGAAAAAATAATACTTTGTTTCATATGGAACCAGAAAAAAAAATAGCCAGTGCAATTTGTAGAAATAAAAACAATTCTGGAGGCATAGTGTTATGAGACTTTAGATTATGCTACAAATCTATAATGATCAAAACAGCATGATACTAGCACAAAAATAAAGATATAGATCTACAGAATAGAATAGAGATGAACCCAGTCGCATATTGCCATCTGATCTTTGATAAACCAAACAAAAGCATGCACTGGAGAAAAGAATCTCTATTTAATAAAGTGTGCTGGGAGAACTGGTTAGTCACATGTAGAAGACTGACCCACACCTCTCACCAGTCACAAAAATTGACTGTCACTAGATAAAATATTTAAATTTAAGACACAAAACAATAAAAATTCTAGAAGAGAGTATGGGGAAAATGCTTTACAAAATTGTCCTAGAGGAAGATTTTATGAGGAAGATTCTCCCTGGACACATGGTATTACTGCAGCAATACCAAAAACAAATAAATGGGATGTGATCAAGCTAAAAAGCTTCTGCACAGGCAGTGGTACCACAAAAAGCAGATGGCCTTTAGAAAGGGAGAAATGGAGGATTTTGGGAAGATGGCCGACTGATAGCAACCCTCAGCAGAGGCTCCTGACCAGAGGGAGAAAAACAGGATGGAATCAGACTCTATGAAGCCAAAGGTGGGGAGCTGAGCCAAGAAAGAAGCTCAGTAAGCTGTAACTCCAGGGAAGAGTATTCAAAAAAACAAATTACAGGTACAAAGTCTATCAACTAGAGGATGGGGGCCCCCTCCCCCAAGCAGGAGACCCACCATGGGCTATCTGCAACCAAGCAGAGAACAAAAAACCTCTCATTTTACCTTGCTAGAGAAAGCTGCTAAGCACCAGGTATCTTTCTCCAGGGAGATCCCACTTACGAACCTAGACACTGCCTGCCAGGCATAAAATTGAACAGATAATTCCCCCCACAAGTCCCAACTCCTAATCCACCCTTCCCCCCTAGTATAGCGGTCTGAAGTTCTGCCCCCTGAAGAGGGCAGAGTGTTTGGTCTTTTCCTAAGATATCTGGGCATAGTGTAGACTGCCAACCATCATGATGGAACCTGTGACTAACAGAGAAGAAAGAGGGTTTGGGAAGAAAGAGACACTTGGCAGGAGGAGGAGCAGTCCCCTCATTATGATTATGCCCAGCCAGTGGTGGTGTTGACCCTCAATTTGGGCTGTGTCTGGTGGGATGTGGTGCAGAACCCCCGGCTCTGATGGCACCAACAGCAGGAGAATGGCTGCCCTGTGTGGACTGAGTTCTGAAGGCAGGGCTGGTTCCCAAGCAGAGGCTTGCCAGGCATAGACTGAGACCTGGGCATGGTCCCCTGACTACAACAGAACTCTTGAGCAGAGGCTGGCTGAGTGTGGACTAAGACCTGAGGGCAAGGGCGTGGTCCCCTGTCTCCAGCTGGGCTGGTGAGCAGAAGTTTACCAGGTGAGGACTGAGACCTGTGGGTGGGGTGTGGCACCCTGATGCCAAAAAAGCTAGCAAACAGAGGTTTGATAGGCATCCACTGAGACTGGCAGATGGGCATTTGGTCCCCTAAGTCCAACTGGTCTGGCAAGCAGAGGCTTGCTGAATGTGGACTGAGACTGGTGAGCAGGGGCATGGCCCCTGGCTCCAACTGGGACAGTAAAAAGAGAAAAGGACTATAGTGTGGACTCAGTGCTGGTGGGGGTGTGGATCCCTGGATTCAATTACACTGTTGGAGAACCTAGAATCCTTCTCGGTTGCACAGGGTTTGCACTGTCTGAGAGAATTTAATTAGAACTCATGTTTGGGGCTGTCCACCCTGGGACATTCTGAGGTTGACTTTCAAAATTCTGTAGTGGAATAGAACTGAAGGGTGGGGGCTGGGTGCCACGGCTGTTTGTATATCTTCACAGCCAAGATTTAAACTCAATATCATGGCTTCTTAGGATAGGGTAGAGTTTGGCCGGTATCAAAATGAGCTAGACTGTGCTATCTCAACAAGTAGGTCTTCAGAGACTCCAGCAAAAACTCCAAAAGGGGCCTTTGTAAGGTTGTAGGAGATAAGCCACAATTACAAAGCCTAGCGCTTTGGTAAGGGGCTATCTCTACTACCTGGGAACCCCAATTCAATTTCACCCTGCTCTCGGTGTTATGTTCGTGGAGTTCTGATCAGAGACGCAGGGGAAAGAACTGCAATCAGAATGTACTTTTCAAAGGGAGACCGTGACTCGCTCTGGTCGGCGGCCACGCTAAACTTTACTGATTACCTTATATACTTTCCAACATT
>CAUYTI010028836.1:0-26264 GCA_963575145.1 Galago senegalensis | reverse complement strand
CTGGTTTTGGTGGTTGGTGTTTTGTGTTCTGCAATGGCCATCAACCCATGGGGATATTTTTCTGCTATTTAAAAAAAAAAAAAAAAAAAAAAAAAAAAAAACAACTTTTGAACATAGAAATGCAGTTAGAAGAATTGATTTCATGCTCTTGTCTGTAATTCTCACATCTGCGTCAGTCTGCATCAGTTTTGATAATTGATTTTTCTTCTCATTATGTGTGATTTTGCCTAATTTGCACATTTGATCATTTTTTAAAATTTATATAAGTTAAATTACTTGGAAACAGTTTGATCCTTCAGATCTTGCTTGTAAGACTTTGGAGGCAGCAGCAGAGTGAGACTGGGTCTAGGACTAATGACTCCCTCCCGTGGAGCAAACCACGGCTGAGGTGGTGCCCAGTGCCCTGGGAGTGGTGAGGTTTCTAGTCTGACTGGTGGGAACATGTACCAGGCACTGTTTTCTCTAATTTTTTAGTGTGGTTCTTTCTTAGGCTTTAGGGAGTTTCCTGCACAGGTGCTGGGCAGTGGACTGCTGAATACTTCAGGGGACCCCCTGCAGCCCTCTCCTCTCTCATGCTCTGTCCTGAGATTCTGTGGCCTCTCCAGAGTCTTATCTGTTTCCTCAGGGAGTCTTCTGAGATCCACCTGGATTCCCCTCTGTATTAGTCAGCTCAGACTGTTACAATAAAACACCACAGACTGGGTGTCTCAAACAACAGAAATTTATTTTCTCACAGTTCTAGAGACTTGAAGTCTGAAGTCACAGTCCTGGGAAATTCAGTTTCAGGTGAGGGCTCTCTTCCTGGCTTGCGAGTGGCCACCTCCTTGGCGTGTCCCCACCTTTCCCCACTCTGGGGACTCTCCCTCTTACAAGGACACCAGTCCTATCAGATCAGGGCCCCACCCTCATGGCTTCATTTAATCTTAATTACCTCCCTATTCGTCCTCTGTCCAAATACAATGGCTTTGGGGATTAAGGCTCAACCTTTGAATTTGGAGAGAGACACACTCGAGCCCTCAGCACCCTCCCTGCATCCAGTCTGGAAAGTCTCAGGCGGTGATCTAAGGGCAGTCTCAGGCTCACCTTGTTTGTTACCTCTGTCATTGTCCTTCATTGCATGGTGTCCACTGTCTTGAAAACTGTTGTTTCATAGAATTTGTCTGGTTTTCTGGTTGTTTCAAATGCGAGGCTGCTTTTTAAAATGATCTGCAGGCTGTGAGCGTTTCTTCTTTGTGTGTACGTCTGCGTGTATTTTCGTTTGTACGTTATTTTTTTCTTTTTACAGGCAGTACCTTCACTATTGAAAGCAAAACCTATATAAATCAAAGCTCTCAGAGATTTGCCAGAGATTTATTTAGTTTTCCCAGAACCAAGGGTTACGTGGTATTCAGGATCAGGTAAAATTTAGGCCGCAATCTAGTAGAGGTGAGACAGCGTCAGTGTCCCCGCACATCCTTGGGGCCTCAAATCACCTTGACATGTGCTGATTGATTTCAAATAGCACAAATACATACAGTTCAGAGCCATGGCCCCTGGGGGCAGCGTGAGATATATTCAAGGTAGGTTGACTTTTAATCAATACAATGACAATATTATCTTGTTTAATTTGTATGATGGTGGTCTTAAACATCAAATCAAGCAGTTTATTATGTCAAAAAAGATGAAGGAGCACAGGAATAAAATTCCCCCGGCATCACTTCTGAGCATATTTCACTGCCGTGACAGGCCATCATGATTGGGGACGATATCGTAGGTGATGTCGGCGGTGCCCAGCGGTGTGGAATGAGAGCGCTGCAGGTGCGGACCGGGAAGTTCAGGTCAGTGCCGGGCTGGGCTCACTTGCCCGCCTTCCTTCCTGGGGGTGACCATGTTCTTGTTTTGTTTTGTTTTCCAAAATAAAGGGGTGTGTTTTTTTTAAACCAAAGAGCAACATGTGACCATTTGCTATCTTGTATGCCAGCAGCCCTAACCTTTTTGGCAGCAGGGATAGGTTTTGTGGAGGACTACTTTTCCACAGACTAGGGGAAGGAGGGATAGTTTTATGCTTATTTAAGTGCGTTACATTTATTGTGCACTTTATTTCTATTATTATCAGGTTGTTATAGATAAGCAAATGATTAGACAACTCACCATAATGCAGAATCCGTGGGAGCCTCGAGCTTGTTCTCTTGCAAGTGGATGGTCCCATCTGGGGGTGATGGGAGACAAGTGACACCCGAAGTGTATTGCTTCTGTCCTCAGCTGCACCTCAGATCATCAGGCTTTAGATTTTTATGAGGACCTGCAAGGTAGATCCCTCGAATGCACAGTTTACTGCAGGGTTTGAGCATCTGTGAGAATCTAATGCCACCACTGAACTGACAGGAGGTGGAGTTCAGCTGGACATGTGAATGATGGGGGAGCAGCTGTAAATATAGATGAAGCTTCGCTCAGTCACCTGCCACTCTAGTCCTGCTGTATACCCTGATTCCTAACAGGCCACAGACCAGTTTTATGTAACTGAGCTCTAAGGTAGGCCTGGCTGGTCTTTTGTAGGAGAAGGTGATAGGTTAGAGTGGCTTTTCATGTCAGGTCCAAGTTTTGAAACAGTGTGTAGTGTAGAGATGAATAAGCAGAGGTTCTGTCCGTCCTGGCAGCCACCTGCCAGGGAGTCAGGCCAAGGCTGGGCCTTGGTTAGATGCTGCGGTGGAGGTTACGGTTTGTGTGTGCACTCACCCTCTCTGGTCAGCCTTCCTCTTCTTTTTCCCCTTCTCCATCCTAGAGACGACAGGGGGTCAGTTAGGGATGCTTTGGAACTGAGCTCCCATGCCAAGAAGAAGCTTGGGCTTTACTTGCTGGGTCAGAAGTCTGCCTGGTCTGAAGCAGGTCACTGTTGGACATCTATCAGGTGTCAGAACTTCAGGGCATATGACAGTGCCCACGGGTGATGGGACTCTGCTCTCGTGGCTGTTGAGAGCATCTTAGATATCAGAGTGTTGTCTCGCCTTATTCTAGAGGATTTTGACTGTGGCCATTCAGAGAAAGTTCAGTTTTGTGGGTGTAGGGGGGACTTAGTGAAAATAAGGTTACCCAGGGGTGCTTGGATGTGGGGGAGGGGGAAGGCCATTTACATTTGTCCTGAGTGATCAGCTTGGACAGGATCAGAGAAGATAGATTAGAGAGGCTCTCACTGAAGTTTCTGTTCTGTGTGAGTGACCCACACACTTGTGGGTTTGGGGCTCATAGGTGAGCACAGGGGAGTAGAAAAGTCTCATCACACCCAGCACCCAGGGTTGAGAGCCCAGTGCCTTCCAGCCACTTAAAGAAAAGCGTAAGATGGACATTGCCATGCCCCCATCTCCCGGGGACAGAAACTCCATCAGCATTGTGCCGAGTACTTCCAGACACCTTTTCTGTGTAAATTTATTGCTAATGTTTTCTTTTTCTCTTTTTACAAAAATGGGATTATGTTATTTTTCAGCCTGCTCTTTTCCTGAGCCCTGATTTATGGAGTCACCTGTCCAGGTTAGAGAGAGTGGGGCTTAGCCTATATGCTCCTGAAGGCAATAAGATTTCACATCCTTTGATTTTTTTGTAAGGAATCAAATCTGCCTTTGTTAACATGCAGGTGGGAAAGTGAGGAAGTTAAAGTGGGGACTGAGTCTGGGAGTGGGTGGGGAAGGCCACAGGGCAGGAAAGGAGGTAGGGCTCTGGGTGTGCAAGGCATGAGCATTAAGGGGTGGAGATCTTCCAGCCATTGGCTTTGGCCCCAGTGGCGACTGAGCCCTTGAAAGGCAGCTGGTTTGAACTGAGAAGTGAAATACACATGAGATTTTAGACGGGGGGTGGAAAGAACAGATGTGAGAGTTTGAGTCACTTTTTATATTGACCATATGTTGAAATGCTGACATTTCATGTTAATTTTATCTATTTATATTAATGTTTGTTGACTTGGCTCCTAGTAAACATTAGCTGGTCCCTGTGGCTGGTGTTGGTGGCCCTGATGGGGACCACTCTCATCCCTGCACTGCCCCCTTTTTCCCTCCAGATGGCACTCTCAGCGCATGGACGTGTCCAGAGGGGTACAGGGCAGGCCACCCAGTGCTCTGTGGGCCCTACGGGCTGTGTTGGGATGAAGACCTTGAATGGTGCTCCTGGTGGATGTGTGGCCAGCTCGGGGCCAGTAAGCGGCCTCTGGAGTCAACTAAGCACCCTGAGCCTATTAAACGCTACCATCCAGCCTCTATCCAAGTTCACCCAGCTTGTCCTTCCCAGGGCAAGCCCCACATGCCAGTGCACCTCTGTGAACAGACAGAACTGGGTACAGAGGTCAGCCAGACTCCTGGATGGGTGAGCTGGGTATCAGAAGCCCTCCTGGGCCCTACCCTCTGTCAGTGGCCTTGGTCTAGCTTTGGCTGAATCAGGAGAGCAAGGGAGAGTGGCCTGGTCCTGGGGCACAGACAGCAGTATGGGGCATCCCAGGAAGGAGGGAAGCAGAGGGGGCCCACCTGGGCTTTGCACTGGCTTTGCTCAGGGGCGTCTTTGCCAGCGCTTTCTATTATGTACCTACCAGTGACACACACATGTGCACACACCTACATGCACACACAATTGTGTTTCTGAGGCTGTCAGGAGGCTATGGAGGGGCAGGGAGTGAGGGGTTTGATCGCTGGTAGGCTATGAGCTCTCCCCGTCACCTTTGGTGTGTCCATTCCTTGTGCTTCCACTTTTATCACAAAATGGGTCACAGAAAAGAGTGAAGCTTCAGGGCTGGGCAGGATCGCAGGTGGCTGGGCTTAGGGAGGAGGCTTCCCAGGTCTTGAAGGGCCTGCCTGTGAGGAAGTCTCAGACCCCGGGTAGTCTCCCTGTGGAGGGGCATGCAGACCTTTCCTCCATACCCGCTCCATCTGGAAGTCCAGCCTGGCCAGGGATGGCCTTCACCTGGCTGGCAAGTTTGGTCCCTGTCTCCAGCACACCTGGCACATTGGGCCAGCTGGCAGAAACTCTCAGTCCGAGGCCAGGAGGCTACTGCTGTTCCAGAGTTCTGAAGGTCCCACCTGACCATAGAGCTCAGATGTGGACAAGGGTGTCTCCTCCATGGGGGCCCTGTGCCTCCTTGTGGCAAATCTTCCTGGACACAGTGAGTCCTGAAGCCCCGAAGGGTGCTGGCCTCTCTACTGTGAGGGACCTTTTCAGATGAGCCAGCTAGAGCCTTACCCAAGACCACTGGGTAAAGTTTCCCAGAGGCCCGACTGGAGCCAGCTGAGCCCACTCCTGGGTGGGTGTTTTCCCTCCACTTTTTCCTACTGGGAACATCCTACCCTTGTGGTCACATTCTTCAGCAGAGCCTTGGGCAGCTGCGTGGTCCCAGCCCCGCTTCCAGGGCTAAGTTCTGTGGTCAAATGCCCAGGGCTCAGGCCAGCAGACCGCTCTGCTACCTGCTGCTGCTGGGTGCTGTGGCCCCCCTTCCAGGGGGCAGGGGCTGAGCTGGGACCCTGTGTCCTCCTGTGCTGGTACATACAGGGAAGGGATGTTCTGTCAGTTCCAAGGTGCCCTCTGTTCCCAGTGGAGGAGGAATAGCTGTTGGCATGCCTGAAACAGACCCTTCTTATCTCTCTATCCCCACCTGAAACCCTCCTCCTGAGGACATGCCAGAAACCTCATTGTCACTCCTCCCTGTCCCCCGTCACTCCCATTCCATGCTGCACAAATTGAAGGTGTCACTGCTTGAAAAGCCCCCACACTGTGCAGGGAGTTTCCGTGTGACTAGACCAGCAACAGGGAGCTCACGTGGAGCTCAGTGTTTACTCACTGAGATTAAATGTTTTAGGAGCCCAGAATGTTCTCGACAATTTGCACTATTGAGGGGAAGTTTTCGGGACTAGGATTCCAGATGTCCTGCAAGTCCCCTCCTAGCTGGGGTTCAGGTGCTCCGTTTGCTCCTGACTGCAGGCAGGGCTTGGGTGACTCTGGTCCCCACCTTGGGCACAGTCATTCCTCGGAATGCCGTGCTGTTCCCACGTGACCTCGTTCCTTCGGCAGTGGGGCCAGGTGTTGCCTGACCTGACCTTTATCTGAATGAGATCACGTGCAGGTTCCACTGAGCTGTGGCATGTTCATCCTGGTGCCATGTGTCCTCTGTGAACACACCTCTCTCTGCCTGTCCCTCAGAGGGGAGACGTGGGGCGGGGGGTGCTGGTTGGCCATTCTGCACAGACTGCCAGGAACAATGTGTTCCATGTCTCTTGGACATGTGATGTGAGTCCTTCTGGGGCAGATCTGCTCACAGGTGGCAGGGCTGGGTCACGGAGGATGCCTGTGTTCACCGTGACCAGACAATGCCAGCCGGGTTTACACCCCCACCACAGTGGACAGACCCCTGCTGTACTGTAGACTATCCCAGCCACCACCTGGCCATTGTGGGAGGGAAGCCCATGCTCTTCTGTGCTTGCCATCCTAAAGGGTCTCAGGGCACGGTCAGCACTTGGTAGTTCAGTCTACCCAAATCCTGGCCTCACAGGAGATTAGAAAGGAGACCCAGGGGGCCCTGGGGACAGACAAGGTCAGTGATGCCCACCTGGCCCAGCGGTTGAAGGTGGGATACCCAGGAGCAGATACCCTGTCTTTGCCCCACCTTCCCTGGCTTTGTCTGGTTTGGGTGGAATCAGCTTCCTCCTCATCTGCGCAGGTGCCCTGCCCTCTGATGGCAGATGGGTGATTAAGGGTCCCAGGTAGAGGCAGGCAGGTGGCTCCTTAAAGCCTGGGGTTGGCCCAGAAGGCAGGACTCACATAGATAGTCTCCCAGCCCTAGGAATTTGCCTTTTGGGAACCTGAAGGGGCCCTGGGAGGTTCTGGAGTGATGGAGGGGACAGGGATTAAAGGAGGATCAGCAGGGGCCTCCAATCCCATCAGAGGCACTGGTACGTTCTAACAAGTCACTCAACAAACATTGTGTGGCGTGTGCTCTGGGCCTGCCGCTCCCATCTGGTCTTCTCCTGACACACACAGAGTGTTGCTCTGTGCTGAGCTGCAGGGAGGTAATGGTGGGGTGTCCCTTGTGCCAGGCTACTGCAGTTGCTTAACGTGCATCTAACTTCAGCTCACCTAAACCTCAGAGGCCTGGGGAAACTGCCCCTCATCTTATTCTCACATTATAGTTGTTAAAATGGAGGCTCAGAGAGGTGGAGTAACTTGCCCAAGGCCACATAGCCTTCCAGTTTTGGAGTGGGATTTGAATCCCTCTCTACCTGAGTGAGGCCTGTGCCCCTGAACACCTCACGCAGTTCCCATTAGCTAAGTCATACTGGAGCTCTGAGTAAGCCAGTATGGGGCTCATGGTGAGGTCCTGTGCTGCCCTCTGAGCCCCCTCCACACTCACATATGGCCCTGCATTCACATATGACCCTGGCCCAGCCAATGAGCCAGGCTTACACGGTCCTGGCTTGGTGGTTTTTGACCCAGGGCAGTCCCTGAAGTCAGCATTTGACCTGAGGGCCTGGTCAGGGAGGTGATAGGTGGCAACCTCAGCCGTCACATCTTTGCTGTCTTTGTGGTTAAAGTTCTCTAAACCCAGGCCTCCCCTTGCCTCCTATATGTATGTAGGGGGCAGAAGGGTGCCAGGCAAGTCTGAGCGGCTCTGGCCAGGCTGTAGACCCACGTTCCTGTGCTAGGCTGGGTGCCTGCCTGGAATTTCTCTAACCCCAATATGAACCTCGGCCACTTGGGCTCCACTGGATGCTCTCCGGGCTGCTGGAGCCTCCTGCAGGGAGCCCCTTTGGAGCCTAGGGTTCCAGTCAAGTCTACCACTGCTACACAGGGCTGGCCTCTGCCTTCCTCTGCAGCCTTGCAGCTCAGGGATGCGGGCTGCCCAGGATTCAGGGAAGGCGCAGCTCCGGAAGCACTCCCTGTCGCTGCTGCTTTCAAACATACCTGGGAATACGCAGCCTCGATCCTCTGCTGGGGTCTCTGATTGCTGTATCTTCCCAGAAAAATGACAATGGGAAAAGAAAAGGGGGCATAGAGCCCCTCCCCACCAGTCCTTGCACACTTGTCTTAGGCTACGGCTTTTCTCACTTCTCACCAACACACGTTGTTTGGTTTTATTCTCACTGAGCTTCCTCTGGGTGGGGGGCAGGATCCAGCATGTGACCCTAGCATGTTTCCTTAGCACAGTGTGGCCTTCAGGTTGGGGACAACCAGGAGCAAGGGCCTCCTCACTCAGCCCCAGGCTGGAGTGCCCAGTGCCCTGCAGCTGGCCCCTGCCTCCTGCCCGCAGTTCCTCCCCCTGCCTTCCTGCGTGAGTCCCAATGCTGGGGCCAGAGCCATGGTAAGGCAGAAAAGGCCAGTTCCTGCCCTCCGAGAGCACAAGTACAGCTGGCCACAGGCATCATGAGTGTCCCAAGGAGGTGGGTATATGTCCCGTTCACTCTGCTGCTTGCTAACTGTGTCAGTTTGGGCGTGATATTTACCTTTTTGTTTCTATTTATTATTATGTTTTAGAGATAGGTCTTGCCCTGTTGTCCAGGCTGGAGTGCAGTGGCACAATCATAGTGAGTTGTAACTAAACTGAGTGCCACCTCTAATTCCTGGCCTCAATTGGATCCAGGCCCCTCAATTTCTCAAGCAGCTAGGACTATAGTTGCATGCCACAATACCTACCTAATTTTCACTTTTTTTTTAGAGATAGGATTTCACTATATTGCCCAGGCTGATCTCAAACTCTTGGCCTCCAGTGAGCCTCTCACCTTGGCCTCTCAAATTGCTGGTGTTATAGGCGTGAACCATTGCACCTGGCCTAATATTTACCTTATTTGGACCTCAGTTTCCTTGTGTGTCTAGTGGGCATGAGCCTCCCCTTCCCCAACTTCCACTCAGCTGTGGGATGAACAGGGAAGGGTTAGCTTCAGCCCCTGGGGTGATGGTCATGGTGGGGGCTCCTCTGTGGCACTTTACCCATTTTTTCTGTGCAGCTGCTCCAAGATGATAGGCTGTACCTGCCTTTGGGGTGCTATCCAACCTGTGATGCTGCTGCCCCCCCCAACATGGCCACTGTGGCTTTCTACAGCACAGACTTGATACTCCCCTCTACCTTTAAAATCTCAGTGGTCCCCACTGCCAAGGGGTGGAGGCCCACACTTGTGCTCCATAAGCCTCTTGTCCCCACAATGATTTCCTGAGCACCTGCTGAGGCAGCTGTAGGGTGTGGAGTCCTCTGCCCTCTGCAGCTATTCCTTCCAGGAAAGAAGGCATCAGTAAACAAGCAGATGAACCCTTGAGCAAGATCTTTCCGGGGGTGAGAATCAAAACCCTTTCCTGATGCCTTGCCAGCCTCCCCACCTCACTGATCTCTGCCCACTGTCTCTCACCAGTGGCCTCAAAACCACCATATAACACTCCTGTAAGAACAGGAGTTATTTTTACAGTACATTTGTCCTTATGCTGGGTTTGTGTATTTGGGGGATTCTCAAAAAGGAAAACCACCCAAAAGTACAGGTTCATTAGTTTAGAAACAGAAACAAACTCATGCACTCCCACACTGCTGAGCCACCTGAGCACCGATGCCAGCCAGGGTCCCCCTCTCACAGGAGCGGAAATTGCTGAAAATAGGCCTCCTGGAGAGGGGAGTTCCCAGCAGCCCCAGCCTGGTGGCTCATGAGTGGGCACAGCACTGTGGCTGCACCCTGGGTCCTCTGCCCCATTCCCAAGCACAGTCTGGTCCATGGGAGCACAGTATACTCTCTGCGGTGTTTAACCCTGGAGGCTCTGACTGTAGAATCAATGTGTTCTCCTGGGCCACAGCTGCAACTGCCCTTTGTCCCCACAGCAGCCCCTTTCCCTGGCCTCATTGCATCCCCCACTCACACATGGGTCCCACACACCCCCATTCTGTGGGAGAGTGAGAGCCCAACTGCCCCAGTAGGGAGTAGCTGCTCGGGCTGTCATCTTTGGCCTTGTAGGATGCAAGGGGCAGAGGCCAGACTGTTGAGGGTGGAGTGGGGGCCTTGGCAGTGTGGGGCCCCAACTGGTCCCCGATGGAGAGAGCTGGTCTCAGGAGGCAGACTCCTCCCTTTGCTGAAGGGTCCAGGCTAGCCCAGAATTGTCCCATGAGGCCAGTCCAAGCCTACCTCCCTGGGGCCATCTGAGAAGACACCCCCAACACCAGGGATGGAGGAGCCTGGTGAGGCTGCTGGGCAGGGGCCAGTGTCAGCCAGGATCTGCTGCTCCCCTCAGACCCCGGGACGTACATTTGGCCTTCTCGCGTGTTCTCCAGCATCTCCGTGGCTTTTGAGCCCTTTCAGGGTCGGCTTTCATTGTCCTCTTCCTCCCACTGCCTCCTGCTCAGGCCACTAGAGGGCACTTTGCTGCCAGGTGGGAGAGAGGCCAGGGAGGGGCTGGCCTGCAAAAGCCACGGACTAATGCCACCCATAGGCTCATGCCAGGCCCCAGTGAGCTCACATGTGCCCATGCCAGGCCCCACTCGGCCAGGCCCACATGCTCATGCCCACGCTGGTGCCACAGTACACTCTCACCACAGCCCCACACGTGACGCCCCCTCCCAGACCCCACACCTGCCCCCGTCCTGCCGTGAGAGAGCCAAGACTGAACAAATGGACCCTGCAGGCTCCACCTACGAGAGCCAGGGCTGCTGGAACCACTGTGGCCAGGCCTCCCCAGCCTGCCTTCCCCTTGGGGCTGCAACCCGCCTTCCGGCCCCTTGTGGGCGTAGGCCAGGGGGCATAAGGAGCACCTGTGGCCCAGGCCAGCACCTGTGGTTGGCGAGTCTCCTGCAGCTCTGGGTCCCAGGGCTTAAAGCAGTGGCACAGCCATGGCAGCCTTGCCAGCCCTTCCTCTTGTCCAGTGGCACTTTTTCAGGGGTTCCCAAACCTGGGCATGGGGGGCCTCCCAGCATTCCCTGTGAGCCTGGGAAAGGCAGGTCCCTGGAGAAGGCAGCCTTCCTCCCCTGCCCTTGCTCTGAGCCTGTGCCCATGCTGCCCTGTTGCCCCTTCTTCAGCCTGCCTGGTCTTGCCAGGTCTTCAAGGCCTTCTCTACAATGGAATTCCAGAGACCTCCCAACCGGAAGGGCCTTAGGAGATCCACTGGCTCCCCGTCTCAAGATCCTGTGGTGATCCCATGTAAGCTGGGTGTGCCTGGCTCCCACGCCAAGCCCAGAACATGCTCTCACCACCAGGATGATTATCTGGCACTCCCTAGAGTTCCCACAGCCTTCTTATTCCAAGCCATTTTTAACGTTTCCAGAATAGACAGAAATTCCACATGCCCTCCTCCCAGAGATGACCCCATTCCAACCAGTTATCCTGTGAACTCCAGAGAGAGGAAGACCCACTCCAGATTCAGGCAGTTCTGACCTCCCTGCCTCACCTTGGCACTCACAGATGGGCCAAGACGGTCATTGTGTCTGGTGTTTTATCATAATACATGCATGACCCAGGGTATGTGTTTGGGGCCAGAATTACTCTGAAGTGGTGCTGTGTTCTCAGAGCACCATGTTAGAAGGAACATGATGTCTGTCACCCCAGCACTGGTGGTGTTGACTTTGACCACATGACATGTTGGTGACTGTATAGCGGTTCTGGTTTTGTTCCTTTGTGATTGATAAATACTTGTGGGCGGCACTTTTGAAACTGCATGATATCCTGTTCTCCATCCTGTTTTCATCCACTAGTTTTAGCATCTGTCAGTGTTTCTCGTTTGAATTAATAATTTCTGTGATGGTTGCCGAATAATTCCATCATTCCTCCTCACACTCATTATTGGGAGTCTACTTTTAGGAAGAATGTTGTTTTGTTTTGTTTTTGTGAGACTCTGTCTCACTTTGTCACCCTGGGTAGAGTGCCGTGGTGTCCTAGCTCACAGCAACCTCAAACTCTTGGGCTTAAGTAATCCTCTTGCCTCAGTTTTTCATTTCTGGTAGAGACAGGGTCTCACTCTGCTCAGGCTGATCTCAAACTCGTGAACTCAAGTGATCCACACACCTTGGCCTCCCATAGTACTAGGATTACAGGCATGAGCCACCATGCCCAGCAAAGAACGTTTTCTTCCCCTCACTTTTTACCAGTATGGACTCAGGGATTCCTATTCAGTGGGTTATAATCTGTTAGTATCATTATTTGGGTGCTTGGTAGTCCTCTGTGTGGCCACGGCAGCTCCTCTCAGCTGGCTCTGTGTCCTTGGATACTTCCTTACTACATTCTTTGGGCTACATTCTTTGAGCCCTTCCTTGCTTTCTGGCACAAAAAGATGTTTCAGACTCATCTTGTTCTGTCTTTGCCTCAGCCCTGGAATCAGCCATTTCTCTACGGAGCCCCGGTCCTTTCAGTGGGAAGTGCTGTTTAGACTCTAGGCCCTGGGTGTGAGATGCTCTTACATTGCCGCTGGCTGTGGCAGCTTCAGTCTCTCCCAGGGGACAGAGGTAGGAAAGATGTCCGTGTTAACAGAGGTGCATCTCTGCGCCCTTCTGGATCTGGCCACACTCATAGCATTGCCCCAGTCCAGTCCAGGCCCATAAGCTTCCTGCCAGCCCGGGCCTCTGCATATCTGCGCTGGTCCTACCCAGCAGGGGGAAACCTGGCTCCCATTGTTCTCCTTCCTTCTACTTATTTGCCAGCTGCCTTTATACGGCCCACCTCTGACCCTGCACATGATGGACACTGTGTTTGTTAAACCAAATAACAATCTTCCCTATAGGAAGAGCCTTTTCAGCTTCCCAGGCTGATTCCCCCTTTGTGGCTCTCATCCAGGCCTCATGGGTAGGGAGAGAGTCTCTGTCTGCTGGGAAAGCAGCTGACTCACCCAGAGTCACCCGGCTGGCAAGGGTGCATCAGAACACTTGTGGTATATCTGCCCCAGCTGTCCCTATGGCCCCTGAGGAAGCTTAGCCACGTGGTGGCACAGTGCCCAGGGGAAGGGTGTTTGTTGCTGGCAGCAGGGTGCTTGTCTGGGCCCATGTTGCTGTGGAGGGCATGCACTCTGGAGATGAGAGGAACCCCAGGCTCAAATCCTGGCACCATCACGTGCCGGCTGGGAGACTGCTGAGCCTCAGTTTTCTCATCTGTAGAATGGAGTCTTTGGGGGGCTTATTGTATCCTTAGCATCTTTGTTACAGGATGCCTATTAGGAAATAGTTCAGTGAAACAACAGGAGTGCTCGATGCACCAGCCCTGGGCTGCAGGCCTGGCCTCTCCAGATGTCCAGGGCACTCCTAAGAGCAGATTCAGCCAGACTCACACTTCCAGATAGAATCACAGGGTCATCAACTGGGACAGTAGGGGCACCACTTTGAAAATTCACCTCTATAGCTATGTCCTCTGATTTGCTAAACCCACACTCCCAGCCCAGTTCCCAGCCTTCCCTGTGTGGGGTGAAGGGACTGCAGCATTGAGAGGCTCATATATGGGTGGGAAGAGAGGGTCTGCCCCCCCAACACCATCATGGAGGATACTCTCACTGCTCATAATCCCTTGGCAGCAGGTATAGCCTGGCAGAGCAAGGTGTGCTGTCAAGCCAGCCTCTCCCAGAATGGGTATAGACTGGAAAAGTGGACGTTTCGCTTAAATAAGGCACAGTTGGTTATACCCAGCCTGCATGGGGAGGGCAGGGATGATATGCCCTGGCCCCTGGCGCCCCTTGCCAGCCTCACCCAGAGTACATCTGAAACACAGCTCACCCTTGGTGGCCCCTGCTGTGTGCTCAGCAGTGTAGAGACAAAATGAATGAGACGAGTGATCTGAAGGGTCCCCCGGCCAGAGGGCCCCCTCTGGTGAGACACAGAGTGCAGGGGGAGAGGCCTGGGGTGAGGGCTCACCAGGCAGCAGAGACCATATCTGCCCTGGGTGAAGTCCTCCCCAGTGTGGACATAGGGCTGGCCACACTGAGGCTGTCACCACAGGGGCTGGGGATTGGGGCTGGGGATGTGAGGCCGGCAGAGCCCTTTGCTGCAGCAGGAGCCTCTCGGAGGCTCCAGGGTCTGACAAGAAGTGAGAGTGAAACAGGGAGGCCCGTGGTTTGGGCCGTTCGCGGTTTAGGATGGATACTTCTCGCGGGAGACTGAGCGGCCCCTGTGGGAGGCTGGTGTCACTGTCTTTTCTCTGCCGTGGGGAGCTGAGCATCCGCAGACAGAAGGAAGACCTTCCTCCCCCACCACAGCCAACAGGTGCTGTCTCCTTTTAGGTTTTCGTTTTGATTCTCGTGTCCATGAGACTGTACAGAGAGCCGATGGCAGGAAGGGGGCAGCAGTGGCCTGTCCAGTGACCAGCCCAGGGCAGGGGATGAGATCTCAGACCCACACACAACCAGCACGTGACCTGAGCGGGCCACCTCCCCACTCTGTGCCCTGTTTCTTTTCTGTAAAAATGGATGATGTGAAGGCCTTTGTGGGGTGCTGCGAGGGCCCCATGGGTAGAGGTGAGCCCGCAACGAATGCAAGTCCTCCCAGTGCCTCACGTGTTCCATGAGGACTCAAGGAGGCTTGGTCTGGGGGACAGTGCCCCAGTGAGGGCAGCCCTCCCTAGACCGGTGCTGTCAGTGACGTGGCTTCGGCTGACACAGGACTGAGAAGCTCTCGAATAGCTCATGGACCTGATGATGTGAAGTTAGCAATTAGGCCTTATAAATAGTGCCAGGCTTGGAAAAGAAAGGTGCCCTGGACTCCATCGGCAAGATTTCTCTGTAGGAAACATTTCCTCTTGGTCCTGTTGTAAAGCATATAGGCATTGGGGCCCACTGCCAGCTCAGCTGTGTGGCTGTGGGTTCATTACCTAACCTCTCTGTGCCTCAGCATCATCACTGCACATGGGAATAGTGACATGTTCCTTCCTGAGTTTTTTGGAAAAACATTAATTGCAACAGCCATAGACACAGGACCTTCTCTGCCAGATTGTTCCATTAGCTTGTTTACCCTCCACACATCCGTCTGGGATGGTTGACTGACATTCTCCCTGCTTTTCAGAGAGTCCTGTAACTCTGTTAAGGTTACACAGCCTGTGAACGCTGGGAGTCCGGCTCTATCATCGCTGCTCCACACCACTCCATCAAGGGCAGCAGCTGCTGCCTGTGCTGGCGGTGGGTTTGGATCAGGCTGCCCTGGAGAGGTGTGTGCTGAGACCTGCTGGGCTGGGGCCAGGTCCAGGAGGGGACACTCACCACCCAGGACTGAGATGGCTGCTGCAGGGCTCCTCGGGCTATGGGCCCCTGAGCCCTAATTCTGCTCTGGAGAGACCAAAGTGGTGCTGCTGGACCTCTGTCCCCAGTTCATCCAGAGCAGCTTTTTTTGTCTCTTTTGGGGTTCCTTGCAAGATTCAACTGGTGGGGAGAAGGGTTCTGTGCTCCAAAGGCATTTCACAGCTTTAGGGAGTACTAGTCTTCCACCTTTCCACAGATGAGGAAGCTGCGCTGAAGCAGGCCTGTGAGTTAGAGGCTGGCATTGGCACCATGTCCCTGGGCCCTTCCCACCCTCTCCCGAGCCTGCAGCACCACCTCGAAGTCCAAGGGACTTAGGCCTGTCCTTTGGCTTGTTCCTGGGTATCCTGCCGAGAGGCCTTGAGGCCCACAGGGATGCTATTTCCAGGGGCTGGAAGTCATTTCTTGTCTTGTTCAGCCAAGAGGAGAAGAAGGGGTTAATCTACTTGGCCCCCACCAGTGCAGAGGAAGCATCAGTGTTTCCACATGCAATAGTTTAAAATAAACCCCTGCTCAGCCCCTCTGAGCCAGCCCAGACAGATCTTGCTGGGGCCGGATGGGAGCACATGAGCGCCCAGGCTAGGCTGGTGTCCAGGCTCCTGTCCCTGCAGCCTATGAGAGTCCCCTCCAGCCTGGAGGGGCAGGGGCAGGATGTGGGCAGGCCAAGGCTTTGGGCTCCAGGGGGACTGCACTGGTGGGGCCCAATGTCCCTGCTCTGTGTCCCAGAGCCAAAATAGACTCTCCCCAATGGTTCTATGAGTGAGAGGGCTGGTAAGGCCAGGTGGTCAGGGCAGGGCTGCAAAGCTAGGGTAGGGAGTGCTTGTTACCACTTTGAAGGGACCTCCTAAGGGCAGGAAGCAGGACCTAGTTGGCAGAAGACCTCTGAGAATCTGAGATATTCCAAACAGAGGCATGTGTTCAGAGAGGATTGGCTTGAATAATGTTTCATGATGGGTCATGTCAGAAGCTATGGGCTGTCCTTTTGCGGCTGAGAGATGGAGGGGTTGAGCAGGCCTGGGCACCTGAGCCAAGGTCGTGGCTCTGTTGTGGACTGCCAGGTTGCTCAGGCTCCTGACCTCTCTGGGAATAAAAATAGTAATATATATAAAATATAGATAAAATGGCTCAGCGCCTGTAGCACAGTTGTTACTATGCCAGTCACATACACCAAGGCTGGCATGTTTGAACCCAGTGTGTTTGAACCCAGCCTGAGCCAGCTAAACAACAATGACAACTGTAGCAACAACAAAAAAAATAGCTGGGCATTGTTGTGGCGGGTGCCTGTAGTCCCAGCTTCTTGGGAGAATGAGCCAAGAGAATCACTTAAGCCCAAGAGTTTGAGGTTGCTGTGAGCTATGATGCCATGGCACTCTACGAATGGCAATATAAGACTCTGTCTCAAAAATAAATAAATAAATAAAATATAGATAAAAATAATGGCCATCTTTTTAGCATAACTTAGTATTTAGAATGTGTCTGAAAAGATACAAACACTTTTTCTCCTTTATACAACAAGCCTATAAGATAAATAAAGGTGTCTCTGGGTTTAGAATAAAGAATTTGAGCATCAGACATATTCAGTAAAAACCTGGTGGACCCAAGAGTCATACTGACTCCAGAGTCCCTGCATGTATCCCTACTCCACTCATCTAGACTTAGTTTCCCTGCCAGCTTTGTGGCTGTCCATGGGAGCCACAAAGGAGCTCCCAGGTAGCTGCCACGGGGGCTCCTGGGAACATGGTGTGCACATGTGAGCATTCTTGGGGCCCAGTGAGCTGTGGGGGGCATCAGAGCTATGCCCATGTGGCAGGGCTCCTCCTCGTTGGCAAAGTGGGAGCCTGGGCAGGAAGCTCTGGTTCTTGAATTGGCTCAGAGTGGGTACAGGTGGGCCCAGCCTGGGAGAGTTGTGCAGCCAGGTGACTCAGGGAGGCTGGGTCCTGTTGAAGGCTCTTGGCAGCAGGGGAGCCTCTGTCTCGCTGTCCAAACCTTAGCCCACAGCAGATTCCATGAGCCCAGAACCTCTGCGAAATTTCTACAGCCCCGCCAAGAGATGCTGTCTTCAGGTAGTGCCCATTCGAGGCACCCCATTTCCACTCCTCTTCCCACCCACCACACTGCCACTGCCCCCACTTAACAAATGAGGAAACTGAGGCCAGACAGCCAGGTGGCCAGCATGAGGGCTGGCCCCAGGAGCAGGGGTCGACACTTCCTGCGCCTGTGGGCCCCCTTTCAGTGCTGGGCTAATCCTTTATGGGATCAGAGAGTAAGTTTGCAGCGAGACTTTGGAGTTCTAGCTTTGGAATTGGGTGAGGAGTTTAAGCTGCATCGTCAGTAAATACCTCTGGGCTCTTTTCACATCATTATAAATGTGTGTTTGTGCCTCTCAAGTGTGCCACCACATAGCCCATGGTGTACTCAGGGTCAGGGACAGTGGAGAAAGGTGGGGTGGCAGGCCCAAATGTGAGGATGTGGCCAAATGACCATGGTGGATGGGAAGACCCTCTGATGGCCTGGCAGTGTCCATCCTTTGCTTTCCACTCTGATGGAGCCTTTGAGGCCCTGTCATTCAGTTCCCCTTCCCTGAGCTGCCCACTTTCCTGATGGGCCCACCTGCACACACAGGCCCTGTCCTACAGTCTATAGGCCTATGTGGGCCTGGCCAGCTCCTTCTGCAGCGTGGTCTCCAGGGTGACTTCTCCCACCCACTGGGATGTTTTGTGTGAGGAAAAGAGAAGCCCCATATCATGGGGCTTCCAGCAGCTTCTCAAGAGCAGGCAGCTGTTTGCTCTGAGCTACTTCAGCCAGTCCTGGTAGAGGAAGTGGTGGACAGGCTCCCTCCTGAGTGGCGTGGCCCTGCACACAGAGGTCACCACAACCCCAGGCCTACCAAGAAGTTGCTACTGAATTTGGGCTACCAAGAGCCGGAAGAGACGGGTAATATTGGAAGTTATGTCGCCAAGTACTCCATTTGTTCAGAGATTATCATGAGTAGGAGAACCCCTAGAAATTATCTAGATTCTTCCCTCCCACCCCATTTCACAGAAAAGTGAGAACTGAAGAGGTTTCTTACTTATCTAGATGATGCGGCTGCTTGGAAACCCATGGCACAGTGCAGGCTCTCACCACGCTTGGCTCATGCAGCCACGGTGTGGCAAAGGAAGGAAGCGCTTCCTGAGACGCTTGTGCTGCCTCCCACGACATTTCAAGGCACTTCATTTCTCAAAATCTTGGAAGCATTGAATTATTTTTAGCCTGGCCTCATGGGATCAGAGAGTAAGTCTGCAGCAACTTGGGCAGATGGGCTTCAAATGGAGAATGGTTATTCATGGCCTCTTTCTGGGGGAATTGCGTGACTTGAGGAAATGTGAGGTGCCCCTGAGGCGTACCAAGGGACCCCCAACTTTTCCCTATGGCTTGTCCTCCATCAGGAACCAAATGACTCTTCCCCAGCCTGAGTTCTTCAGGTGTGGATGGTAACAGTGGCACAGCTCTGAGCCACGCACTTGAGTTCAGGTCCTGCTCAAGGCCTTTCAGGCCTCACTCGCCACACCCTTGCAGGAGACGCAGTAAGAGAGCCTACTGCCCAGGGCCGGGGGAGCCTAGAATGGCTTTTCTTGCAAAAAGCATTCACTGCGGTGGCGCCTGTAGCTCATGCAGCTAAGGCACCAGCCACATACACCAGAGCTGGCAGGTTTGAGTCCACCCCAGGCCTGCCAAACAATGACAACTACAACAAAAAATAGCTAGGTATTGTGGCGGGTGCCTGTAGTCCCAGCTACTTAGGAGGCTGAGGCAGGAGAATCGCTTAAGCCCAGGAGTTTGAGGTTGCTGTGAGCTGTGACGCCACAGCTCTCTACCCAGGGCTATAGCTTGAGGCTTTGTCTCCCCCCCAAAAAAGGATTCACTGCGTTTCCTGGCATGTAGTAAAGGCTCGGCATATACCAGCCTTGTTATTTTTATTGGTGTTCTCATCAGTATGACTATTTGCAGAAATTGGGTGCGGATAACGGTGGGTGGAGGAGGGCTTCACTTCCCGTTGTCTTGGCGGTGCTGCTGTCTTTCCGTGGTGTGGGCTCCAGCCCTCTGGAGACAAGGGAGGCTCCCACCCTGCAGCCCAGACACAGGGCCCCACCCTGTCCCTCAAGGTCCACATGGCTGCAGGTCCCCATATGTGGTGGCTGGGCCTTGTGGCCCAGGATCCAGCCTGGTTTCTTTCCCCTCATGGCCAGGCTGGGGCCAGGGCACTATTGTAAGAAGGGGGAGGGCACTCTTGCCACAGTCTGGAGCCCCCTCCTTTATTGATTTCTCTGAAGTTGCCCTCCGAGCATTCTGGGAGCAGCTGGTGGCACCAAGCACAGTCCCTCTGAGGGCTGGCTCCTCCTGCCAGGTGCTGCCTGGTCCTCTTGAAGCCTGCTTTGTTTTGCCTTTGCAGTTGAGCTAAGCTGTCACTGGGGACGGGGCTCGAGCTGGCCTCTCACACCCATGCTTGGCTGTCTGGAGCGCTGCTCCGGGTTATGCTGCTCTTCCTGAGCCCGTGTGTGGCAAGAGGGTCCTGCGGGCTGCAGAGAAAATGAGCCTCTGCTCCAGCAGGCCCCTGGGCTGTGCTGATGTGGCCCTCAGGACCAGTGGGCAGAATCCTGCTAGGTTCTGGCCATGGGTCTGAGCTCCAGACCTCCCAGGAGCTGGAGCCAGAGGAGCCTGGTTTGCTTACCCAGCGCCAGTGATACCTTATGGGGCTCATGAAAATGTTTTAATTTCTTTTAAATTAGAAGGAAAAGTTCTCCAGAAAATGTAGGGCCAAAGAAAATGTTTTAATGTTTTTTCTCACATCAGAAATAAATTAATATTTTTAAGGCCCATGAAAATCTATTAAATTATTTAACTTCTTTTATGGAAGAAGGGCCCCCCCAAAAGCACAGCATGGCCTCAGGCACCTGGAGTGGCCGGGTGAGAGCATGCCGGAGTCCCACAGTGCGATGGATTCTGAGCCACCCAGAACAGAGAGTGGCCGGGCGGCAGCTTGGCACTGGGCCACCCTAGGCCCCATGTGCTCCGCTGTGAGGACGGCTGACCAGCCTGCAGTCCCAGATGGACAGTTACATCACAGTACAGTGCGACCAAATGCACGTTAACTGTTATCAAGGGCTGCTTTGTGGAGAGCACGCACTTGGAGAGAGCAGGGAAGGGGCTCTCTAGCCTGTGGGAACATTGCCTTTGGCCCTAAATGGCCATGTGTGATAGAATTTTTGAGTCTCCAAA
This sequence comes from Galago senegalensis, assembly GCA_963575145.1. Taxonomy (NCBI): domain Eukaryota; kingdom Metazoa; phylum Chordata; class Mammalia; order Primates; family Galagidae; genus Galago; species Galago senegalensis. Next base: position 5,831 of record CAUYTI010028836.1, on the reverse strand, counting down.
TTCATGGAAGAACTTAGAGAACAGAGTAGATGGAGTGACCCTCTCCTTCCCCCACAGCTCCACTCCACAGGAGTGCTGATTCCTACAGCTATGGGAGAGGCTGTTGTCTATTTGGGGGTACAGCTCCCTGTGCCCCCACTCTATTTCTGCCCGGGGGTAGAGGGGGCAACAGCTAGGGGCCTATGTTGGAGGGTCTCTCCTGAGATGGTGGTACCCAAGGCCACCATGGTGCATCCGGCCTCTTCTCAGATATTAACTAGGCAGCCCCCAGGCAGTCTGGGTCTAGGGCTGGTGCCCAGGCTAGTGGCAGTGCTGATGCTTCAGAAGCCTGGGAGGGCATGTGGATGCCAGGGCACCAGATTGTGACCCTGAATAGGGTTGTCTGGGGGGACTGAGCCACAGGGCAATTTCCACTCCCGTATTTACTGACTGACTTTGAAGTTATCAAGTGCTTATCTGTTTCCAAATACACGCCTAACCGCCTGGACCTGTGAGTACTGATGTATCCCCGTTTTACAGGTGAAGACACTGAAACACAGAGCGGTTGGGTGACCTGCTGGAGGGCACACAGCCAGCAGTGGGATTTGAGCTTTGGCATTCTGTTTCCAGCCTGTGCTCAGGCAGCATATACTGTTCTCTCAGTCAGCGCCTGGGGCCTCCTGGCAGGTGGGGTATCCAGGGTCTCCTCGGACCAGACAGTAGACAAGAAAATGGAGCTGCCCTCCTGGTCAGGCCCGTGCCCTGCTGTGCCTCAGCCTGTAGCGTTCCTGCACCCCCACCTCTGCCCCTGGGGCCCCTGGGCTGGAGGCCCGTCTTTCCCAGACTCCTGCCTTCCAGCCTGGCTTGTTCCTGGGCTCCCTCTGTCTGTGCGCTCCTTTCCCATCAGCCTCTCCTTCCGGGCCACGCAGCCCTCACCACCCCCTCTTGCCCTCACTATGGTTTCTGTGGACACTTCGCACCTGCATTTTGCTGTTAGTGTCCAGTTGCCTCCCCAACTGAGGGCTCAGGCAGCCTGTGCAGCTGCCCCATATGACTGTCCTACCTGGACCCTGCTGCCCCCAGCACTGTAGCTGCTGTGGTAGTGTGGCGACTCTGGGCTCAGTGTCTGTTGTCCCCACTGCTCTGCGTGTGTCCTGGGAACAGAGACCACCTATGCAAGTCATCACTGCTGTCCAGTGCCCATGTGGGGTATAGGGCACAGTGGGTCCTCAGTCAGGACCTATCCGGGGGATAGATGTCAAGATAGGGCCTGGTCTGAGGGGTGAACAGGAAAGAAAACTTCCCCATTCCAGCCCAGGCAGCCTAAGGCTCCATCCTGTCTAACCCTGCTTTGCCCACTGGGGTCAAGGTCCTGAGTGTGTGTCTGCTGCTTTCTATGCAGCCCCTGACTGGTGTGGGCAGGAGGAATGCCCCAGAGGGACAGGAGTCTGTGGCCCTCCTGAGTGCAGACAGGCTCTGGACACTCCAGCCAGCCCACGTAAGCCAGAGACCTCATCACCCCACACTCCGGTGTGCCCCACCCCAGAGTTGTCACTATAGCAGGACAAGGCAGGCACCAGGTGGCTGCCGTGCTGCCCACTGGGAATTGCAGAGATGCCCCAAGAATGTGGAGGCTGGGAGCTCCACAAGGCCTGAGAATTTGGAGCCTCAGAATAAGAGTCTGTCCTGGGCTCAGTGTCTACATGCTCCATTCCCTGTCCACAAAGCTCCATTTCTTGGTAGATAAAGCAGCATCTCGACTGCCAGGGCCATTGCGTCTCTCAGCCCTGGGTGGAGGGTTCCTTGGGCCTTGTCTGGGCCCAGCACAGCAGCCCACAGAAGGGCCATTTCTACCGTCTACCTTCTGATTCCACTAATCCTCCCAGTATATGTATATTATATTTTAACAGTGCCTCTAATTTTTTCTTTTGAAAAGTATTTTTTTTCTAATTATGTAACAAGTACATGTCCTCTTTGGAAAATACAGAAAAGCTCAAAGAAAATAATCTACCAGCTCACCTCCCAGAGGGAACCCCAGTTAGCATTCTGTTCTACCTGTTTCTTTTCTTTTTTTTTTGCAGTTTTTTGACCGGGGCTGGGTTTGAACCCGCCACCTCTGGCATATGGGGTCAGCACCCTACTCCTTTGAGTCACAGGCGTGCCCTCTACCTGTTTCTTTAAAGAGTAAACAAAGGCACACTGAATGCAGTTACTTACAAAGTGTGGTTTAGGAGTCAAGTTCATGCCCAAAGAGTCGCTTGCATCTTTCCATAGTCTTCTCTTGGCGATGTGAATCTCAGAACTGCAGCACCCCCACCTCCCAGCCAAGCCTGGTAACAGTAGTGGGGTTACCCTTTGAGGCCCCTGAGGTGGCCAAGGCTGAGAGAGCAGCAGAACCAGAAAGTCTGGGGCACTCTTCCCAGGGCTGACATGGGAGACAGGTGTGTACCTCACCCCATGTCACCCACAAGAGAAGGGTCCCTCTGCCCCTTGTGCAGAGAAGTGCTGGGTCCTTCTGTTCATATCTTCTGGGGAATGGAGCGGAAGGGTTCCCCTCTCTGGAACCAGGGTTGGGAAGGACTGTCTACCCCAATCCTGAATATTCCATGGCTGTAGCCCAGAGTCCCTGGAGTCAGAAGCAGACAGTCAGGGGCCATCATAGTGACCAGGATACTTGGTCCTGGGACAGTCAGGAGCCATCATGGTGACCAGGAGAGCCAAGTGTAAAGAGCTGTCACTGGACAGGCAGACTCCAGTGTCTACTTCCAACCAGTATGTGTTGGGTGCAGGGCCTGTACACCTCCTCCCTACCACCCCTTGCCCTGGTTGGACGGCACAGACACCCCCATACTTACCCTCCCCCCAGCACCCTCCTCATGGGGGGCTTGTGTCCAGCACCCCATGGGCAGAGGGCACGAGGTGGCTGCCCTGAGGTTGCAGGGTCAGTCCTGCTGATAGAGGGGGTGGGGTGGGGGTGGGTGGGAAGTGGCCTCCAGATACACCCGCCTGCTGTTAGCACCTGGGCTGGGGTTTTAGGGCAGGAGACTCAGATCAGAAACATTCCATTTTCTGTGGTCAGGATTCTTTTTATTTAAAAAAAAATCTTATTGATCCTTAAAGTACATGCAGGAAAGTGTATAGAACTTAAGTGTGGAGTTGTACACATTATTATTAAGTGTGCCACCCACGTGAGCAGAGCGCGACCAGCCTCCCAGCCCTTTTCTAGTCACTACGACCCCTGAGATGCCCCCACCATACACCTAACAGCAGAGACTAGCTTGCCAGGCTGGGAACTTCAATGGCATTATACTGTCCATGCTCTGCTTTTAAAGGCGCTTTTGCTGGGCCAGTGGCCAGGCCACATGTTGTCATCCTGGTGTCTGTGGTAGGCAGTGATCCACCCCAACTGCCCCTCTGTAGGGAAGGTTGCTCAGTCACTCTAAAGTGCTGTGGGAGTTGGTTTGAGGGGTCTCTGGGGTCCCTCCAGGCTCTTTCCACCTCCCAATTGCACGTGTGGTATGAGTAACTGAGGGTGGATCCCCTGAGTGAATGCTTGAGGCCCAGGGTAGTGCCCTGCAGTTAGGGCTTGGTGCTCACATGTGGCTGGGCACAGGGCAGAGCTGGAGTGTAGGTGTAGCATGGCTCCAGGAAACCCTGTGCAGAAGTGTGCAGAGAGGAGGTATCTCTAGGGAAGGAGTTTGGGGAGGGGCTGTTGTCAAATGCTCTGGGGACCTGAGATCACAGGTTCAGCTCTAGGAGGGTCAGCAGTGGCACATCCAAGAAGTGCCCCCAAATCAGATCAAGTTCACAGTCTACAGGGGTCACTGATCTTTATCCTTGCTTGAGAGACCTGGCCCCTTCTTATTCCACCTGCTGTAGTTCATTTGTGTTGCTATAACAGAACTTCTGAGGCTGGGTACTTTATAAGGAACAGAAATGTATTTTCTCACAGTTCTGGAGGCCGGGAATCCCAAGATCCAGGGGCTGCCCCTGGTGAGGGTGTCTTGCTGTGTCCCAATCTGGCAGAAGGGTGAGTAAACCTCACACCTAATCCCCTCCGATTGGCCCCACCTCTCAGCTCTGTCACCTGCGCCCAACACTACACTATCGCCTGAATTTTGAAGGAGACACCCCAAACCTTGGCACCATATTCAGAGTCTCTGAGGAGCTATCCTGGCAGCCTCCTCCCAGGACCCCCTTGGGAGGCTAACGTCAAGCAGGCCAGGTCTTGGCTAACAGCCCCTCTTGCAGGAGGCCTGGCACCTGTTTCTGTACTTTGTCACCAGGACGTTGTGTGGGGTGCCAAGAATGTGGGCAGAGCTCTGGGCATAAACCCTGGCTCTAGTCGGTTCTGTCTCTGAGGGGGAAAGGGTGCCTACTCCCTGGGCCTCACCCTTAGGGTGGACTGCTGCTCTCAGGTGGCCGGAGGGAAGGACCAGACTCCACCCTGGAGTGAAAGGCCTGCTGGTGTGGATGTGTTAGTACCAGTGCGCTGCACTGACTAAATAAACATGATTGCTTTTTAATGTGTCTCCTGTGGTTTTTGAATTTTTTTATCTTTCCGAAAATCAATACAAAAAAACCACAGGCGTAATTCGGATCTGTAAGGGCTAACATTGTCATTCTGCCCCCAGAGGGGCAGGGAGGCTCATTTGGGAGAGAATGCAACACCCTTGCTGTCATTAAGTCCAGCTGGGGGCCGTGATAGGCACAGCTGTGATGAGGACAGGCAAGAGGAATGGTATTGATGCAGCGTCTGCCTCGGTGTGACATCAGGACTGGGTACTCACTGGGTTGCTGTCCTCCCTCCACCAAGCTGGTGGGAAAGTCCTCAGCCACAGTGCACATGACCCCTCTATGCAGGAGGGTAGAAGAGGGTGTGGGGTCTGCAGGAGCAGAGTCATCTACAGCGTGGAGTGGAGGGAACACACCACGGACCCTAGGTCCCAGGGACCACCTGCTTATTCGTGATCGTGTCTGGCTGCCGATGGGCAGTGCGGGCAGGTTGTTGAGGGCCTGCTGTGACACGGGCCATGTGGGGTGTGGTGTGCATCATGCCATTTGATGGGTGGCGGCTACCCACAAGTTTATCAAAGACCTGTGCTGAGCCTCTGCGGGCTCTGGGATGTGCCTGCTCAATGTTAACTCGCATTATTAGCTAAATAATAAGATGAATTATCTCAGTGGGTAGGGTGCATCTTTCTCTATGCTCCCAGCCTGCCTGGTCTTCAGCATCACCTCCCTCAGAAGTCCCCCACTTTGCCACAACCCACCTTGCTGTTTGTCCACACATATTTAGTTTTTTCATATAGTTTCCTATTGTTATAGATACAAAAGTGGTACAGTTAGAACTTTGTGTTGTACATTTCACTTGACATCACACCGTGGATATGCTTCTGCTTGACAAGGCCTTTTAGTTCTTTCTGTGCCTGTCCCCCTCCTCTCTCTTACCCTCACTCCCACCCTAGATGGTCCCCATCAACCTTCCAGGCCTCTGCACTCACATGGGGGGTTGTCTTGTGTGTTTTTAGAAGCGATCATCCTGGCATTTTTTGCACCTTGCTTGTCTCACTTCGTGGTACACAGGGGCCACTCCGCCAAGGCTGGGGCAGAAGCACTAACTCAGGCTTTGAAGTGGCTGCCCACGTGCTTGTCCTCGGTGAACATTCCAGTTTCCTGTTAATGGACATTTAGATGGTTTCCTTCCTTTTTTCCTTTTCGTTACAAAATATATATATACATGTGCTTTCTTTTTTTTTTTTTGAGACAGATCCTCAAGCTGTCCCCCTGGGTAGAGTGCTGTGGCATTACAGCTCACAGCAATCTCCAACTCCTGGGCTCAAGCGAGTCTC
>CAUYTI010028833.1:0-23175 GCA_963575145.1 Galago senegalensis | reverse complement strand
AAAGCAATAACTGAGAAAATGACATGAAGGCTGTGTTGACCAGTTTGATGGAAGTATTTTGGAATGCATGTGAAAACCCCACACTGTACCCCAGAAGTGCATTAATGTACATAGTTAACATTCAATAAAAAAAAAAAATTACTGTGGCTCCGGACCCACAGGTTGAGAACCGCTGGTTAGAAGATGGAGTCAGAGATGGAGAGAGATGAGACAAGGATTTAAGAGACAGAAAGTGTGACAAAGGAAAGAGAGTGTTACAGGGACTTAGAGCTAGAATCACAGAAAAGCTGAGCAAAAACATGCTTGGCAGGTAGTTGTCACTTAGTAAGTGCTAGCTGTTGTTATCATCATGGCTCCTCTTGGAGGACTGGGGCAGGGGCTGCTGGAGCCTAATAGTTCAAATGGAATAAGAAGTGAGAGGAGAAGTAAAAGACAGAGCCAGGGAAGCAGACCATTCCAGTTACCTCCTTGTCTCCCACTATGATTATGGGAATTGCAGAAGCCCCTCCTCCTTTGGAGAATGAGAAGGAAAGACTGAACTACAAAGTGAGGGTGTTGGCATGCACCGGAGCTGAGAACCCAAGGGATGGGAAGTAGGAATGGGGAGAGGCTTTCTTTCCCAAACCTGCCTTACATGGGGCCTGTGTAAGTGAGGTGAAGAGAAGGGTACGGGTGGGAGCAAGAATGGTAGGCACTTGGACCAGGCACTGTGTGCCTTGTACCTAATAGCAGTTACGGTTGCGGGGTGGGGTCATGGGGAGGCCCCCCTCTATTTGTCTCTCCTAGGAAAAGCAAGTGGTGGTAAGACTCCACTGGGAATTCTCTTCAGTCATTGTCACAAGTGTCAACTTACTCAGAGACCATTGGTCTTTGAGGGCTCAGAGGGGAAGACTCCCTCCAGAGGCCCTGAGACAATGAAACCATTTTATATTTGATAGGGAGGGTGTGTTGATCAGCCGAAGCCCCTGAATACTCTGGAGAGTGCCTGCTACAGTTTGTGAAGGCTCTGAACAGAAAAAAATGAAATGCCTCCTGCCATGCTCCATCTCCCCTGACCTTTCCTATCCTCACTAGTTTGTGTTTCCTTTTCAAGTCATTGAATGGGAGGAATTTTTTTTTTTTGGAAGGGAGTGCAGAGTCGGCAGCTCAGGGGTAGCTAAGAGAAAGTGACATTGAGGAAGAGCACAGAATACTTTCGAGTCCCCAAATTACACTTCGTATGAATATACCAGGGGTGGGGGAACCAACAAGTTCCTTTTCAGCAAGAACTGAAGTGCAAAGCCACCTGGACTAGCCTCTCTGAGCTAAGGAACCTGGGTCTGTAATGTTTTTTCGGGGGAGAACAAGATGCGAGAGAGGGAGATAGACCAGGAAGAGACAGGAGGAGATACAGAGGAGAAGACAGGGACAAGGCTGAAGGCATTGAGAAGAGACGGACACCAGCAGCAACAGAAGCTGAGCTGGACTAAGAGTTAAGAGAGACAGCCCTGAAATGAGTGAGCTGGCTTAGTTGCCAAGGCTTCAAAGTCTTTTCTATTTCTATTTCCATTGAATAGGGTCTGAATTTACAAAGGAAGTGGGTGGAGTTTGCAGAATCTCCCAAGGTTCTAGAAAGCATTGTATTTACTAACTTATGCCCATTTTCTGGAAACCCTTCAGAATCTTACTGAGGCTCACAAGCAACTCCTGATGGTCTTTCTCGTGGGGTGCAGATCCGGGTGGGGCAAATGAGAGAAGGCAGTGGAGCACTGTGGAAGCCAAGGCTAAGAAGTCAGCTTCTGGAAGCTGCTGTCATTTTTCATCTCTGTGGATCAAGGGCTAAACAAGCAATTAGATAGGAGTGAATGAGTCTCCGGTTCAGCATGCTGAGATGTGGTAAGACAGTGGCAGTGTAGCTGGGGCACTAAGGTGGGGATAATCCTATCGCGATAGAGGCTGGTGGCCTGGGAGTGGATAGTCTGATGGAGTGCTGTGGTGGGGTGAGCAGCAGACTATCCCTCAATGAGGACTAGTTTTTGATGATCTTGGATGGTTTGCTCATAGTCGGTGACTCAAAATGATTCTGATAAATGGAGGAAGCACTCAGGTAAGAGGCTGGGAGGGAAGTGAGGCCAGGTAAGAAGGATACAGCTACTGACTGAGCAGAGCCCTGAAGCCAACTCTTGCTGGTATGGAAAGGTACTCTCCTATCCTCCAAGAAGGAACTGGAACGGGTCAGAGAAGGTCATGAGACCTTCTCAGAGATGGAGAAGAGGAAATAAGCCCTGGTGACAGAGGCAAGCAAATATGATAGTGAATACTGAGAGAGATGGGCTGTCATAGCAGAGTCTGCAAGTCATCTAGGGTTGTCTCTTTCTGCTCCTACATCCCCCTGAGATGGTTCCAGCCAAACATCAAGATGTTTATAAAGGGCCTAGGGTTTTCTGGGTCTTTAGAAAATCCTCTTCACCCTTTACAGTACTCATTTCAGCGGAATCTTCTTGATATTTGGAAAGTATGTCCACAACCGGGAGCAGGTTTTCAGCATGGGAGGGTAAATAACTTTTCTGTGTGGTGGCTTTGCCTTGGTGACTCTTGATGAGGGAAATGTCCAGAAGGAGGGGGGTTGAATGGCAGGCCAGGAGCTAATTATCCCCTGAAATCATGGACCTTCCCTGAGTTCTTCTCTCCTGCAGTGGGAAGTGGCGATGGGATCTGAGGGTCATCAGGAGGTTTGGGGGGGCTTGGGTGAAGGCAAGGAGGCAGAAAGAATTTACTCCAAAGGAAGAAACAGCTTGTGGTGGGAGAGTGTGTAGGCACACGAATCCTCTACCTTCCTTTGTCCCTCCTGAGTCATGTTCTGCCACTGCCCCATCTGTGAGACTGACTTTCCCTTTTCAGCCGTCTAGGCTTGTCATTTGCCAGGAGGGGGAAAGAACAGAAGAGACAGGGAAGAGGAGAGACAGAGCCCAGGCCATATATGTAAAGATGGAAAGATGGAGCCGCCGGAACAGCCACACTGGCAGACAACTTGGCAGCATAGAGTTCTACATATGTGTCTCAACAGAGTGGGCTGCTGAGGAGGGAAGGGCAGCTGTCGTCAGGAAAGGGCCGTAGCAACAACATGCCTCTGAGGAGTGGGCGTGTTTCCCATTGTCTCTACATCTCTTCTTTGCTTTTTGTCATAAATGATCACTCTCATTTTCAAGGGGTCTTCACCGTCTCCATCAAGGATTTAGACCCTCTGGTCCAACCATTATGCTTCCTGAGCTGACATGCTAACCCTGCTCTGGGTGCCCCTACTTGCTAAAAATAGGTGCCTCAGCTTATAAGGAGTTAAGGGGATTCAGAGACAGCGGTTCCCACTAGTTTCTGGACAAAGACAGGCACTCCTGGGGGACAAACTCTGCTGTCTGCTCCTCTGCCTTCCACGTGGGCAAGAACAGGGAGAAGGGAAGGGGGAAAGGATGAGGAGGAGGCAGAGAGGAGTTGCAAGTCCTTCTCCCCCCGATCTGGTTGAGAGAGGGGAGAGGAGGATTCAGGGAGGTGGGCAGGCCTGGATGAAGAGGTGACGGAAATAAACTGGAATGGCGTGGGGCTAAGGTTGACAAGTTGCCTTTGTTTCACTCCTCTCCTGGGCTGTCTTACCATGAAATCATGAAGTCTGCCTAGAGGCCCCCAGAAACAGAGATGACATTCCTGCTCCCCATCTGAGAACCTCGAATTCTTTCTTCGACTCTTGGCATAAGTGGAACTCAATGCTTCTAAGACTCAGGGGTGATGTTTTAGATGAATTGAGAGGAATACCATCTCTGAAGTGCTGTTAGATTCAAAGGGAAACACTCCCACTCCTCAGAGGCACATTGTCGCTATGGCCCTTTCCTGACGACAGCTGCCCTTCCGTCCTCAGCAACCCACTCTATTGAGACGCATATGTAGAACCCCATGTTGTCAAGTTATCTGCCAGCATTATCACTGCCAGGGAGGGGGTGTACCCCTTTCCAGCACAGCAGCCTCTGACAAGGCTGGAATTTTTCTTTTTGTTTTTAAATTTTGTACTTAAATGTAAACACCAAGCATAATGATAAACCAAGGAACAAAAAACCAAAGTGTAAATCACTTCTTATCTCACCCTTTGAAAAACAGAATTGTAAGTAGATCCATAGATATCTTAAAAGTAGAAAAGAGTCATTTCCTGTAGACGCATGCAACATAGTACTAATTTGGCAATCATCCAGATCAGGTTAAATGTATAAGACTTGCGTGCTAGATGGAGAGGCCTCATAGAGACTAGAGTACATTGACTTTTGTTATGGTGCCCTTCTATGTGCTTGGAAATGCTTGGTTGTAGCACCTTAAATCTAATTATATTTTTGGCAGCATCTATCACAAATTTCTGGCATTACATAGTCACCATTGTTAACATCCACACCTGTGTTTGCTCATTGGCACTCCCTGTGGGGCAGCAGAAGATACAGCAGTCAAGATGTCCGAAGATGGTGACAAATTTGGCTGTATGTTGCCAATTGGTGGTTTTCCTTGAGTTGATCTAGAATGGATGAAAGAAACATCAAGTTGAAGTTTTTTCATTCGATTCTGTATTTGTGAGAACTTGATCTCACACATTTTAGCAAGGTTGTCTATTGAACCTTGAAGAGCTTCTAATCCTTGTAGTAACTCATCTCATAAACAGCTGACTTCACGACTCGGCTCACTTAGATCTGATAGTTGCTCACATCTTGGGTCTTTTCCTTGTGCCTGAATCATCACTGCCAGTTCAATGCTTGAAACGGTTTCTGTTCCAGTTTCTTGATCTGAAACAGTTAAGGAGGCCTGGAGTGCCATTATTTCTTTTGAGAGACCCAGCAGCTCCGCTCGTTGTATTTGGTATCTTGCATTCTTGATTGGTGCTGGGGCTTCTGTGATAGTTAATTTTGGTATATGTTGATCAGCGTTATCATCTGAAAAGCTTGATTGGTGCTCTTGTGATTTTTGTGACCTCTAACGGAACACGGTTCATTTTTTAAAATCTGAATTTTTCTTAGAGGTTGAGCATGCTTCCTATCTGTATTTTCTTGCTAGAGTTTTGACAGCTTCACAAGATAGTCCACCTGATTCTAGAATTGACCATCATGCTGCAGTAAATGATGCTTCTCCTGTACACTGCAGCTTCCTTTGAAAAGCTCCATGCAGTTTTGACTCAGGAATGCCTCCTGGAATGGGTTTTCCTTGGCAGTAGTTTCTGATGCATGGTACAAGGCTATGGTTGCTAACTGTGGAAAGATGAATGGAGCCACCTTTATGGTGTAAGGATGCCTTGTCACTTTTGGGTAAGGAAACCAAAGTGGTCTGATATCTTTCTCAAGTGCCTTCCATGCTTCTCAGAATTTTGGTATTTTGTCAATCACCATGAGTATTAATATTAATATTGAGTCAAACTCTCCAAGGAATTTATTGATAGTGACAAGTGTTGTCATCTGAGGTTGTCATGTTAGCATGTATACCTGGGTAATCAAGGCCTGGGCATTACTGCCCACTTTGATGGTCAGTAGGCCTATGAGCATATCACGCCATCAGTCAATCCTGGCAGTTAACTATACATACTCTGGAATGGGACGTGGGGCATATGGAGCACACAGAATGGTGTGATTAGCAGCTGCTTGGAATGTGTTGTATCTATTTTCTGCTGCTCTTGCACGAGAACCATCTCTTGCATCTTGATATAATGCCACCATCGTGTGCAAAGCAGTATGATAAAGTCCAAGGCTATGAGGACCATGATCAGGAATTGCTTGAGTTAAGCATGGTGGAGTTTCATATTCAGTGAGTATCCAAGGTATAGATAGCTATCTCATCTTCACACAGGGAATAGTCACCTATGGGAAAGAAGTTTCTAAATAATGGAACAAGACTGCACAGAATGGTAGTGCAAATACTTAAAGATGTGTGTCAACAACTTGACTTGTCAAGTACAACACAATCAATGTGGGCATGTGGGCTTTAGCAACAGGAGGTACGACATATTCTTTCTCTTCATGCTGAATCTCTAAACTGGGAATTCAACATGTCCTCCTGTTGAATCTCTAAACTGTGAGGACCGAATTCCAGAAGTTAGAGCTTGGTCCACAGTGTTGTCAGGTAGGTTCTGAGACTGGAATTTTTCAAGAAACTTTTATGGGAAAAGAAGAGGTTAACAAAATTCAAAAGAGACAATATGAAAGCTAGAGGCCAAGTGAGCTTTTGACTTCTTGGTCCTATGCTTTGCTAGTAGCTGTTTGGTTCTATTAGATTCCATACCTGGTCTCATCTTGGTCTCACAGAAATGGATTTTTCCCCAAACTCTGGGTTTATCTCTTCTAGTTTAGTGCAGTCTTTGCCCTCCTTGGGTGGGTGGGGCAGGCCTTTCCCCATCTGCCCATGAAGCCCATCTTTGTAGGTTTCTCCCTTCTCCTCTGGATGGCCCTTTCTGTTTTTAGGGTCTGCCCTCCATTCCAGATGTCTTTGTTTGGTTGATTAGTTGGGGTGTCAAGCCCTGTTATCCTTTAGCTTTAACGTATGGAGGGGTCATTTTAGGGGTGAGGGGAGGAGCTAGGCTCTGCCTTCACAGAGCAGAGACATCAGGTCATTAGCAGGGAAGACTTGAGCAAAAGTTTAAGCCTCATGTCTCATCTTTATTCCCTCTTTAAAGACCCCTAAAACTTCTCTTCCCCCTGCCACTCCTGTCCTCCCAATGGTTACAGAGTTTAGTTTTCATGGTTTCACAAAATGAACACTGAAAACCCAAGTACCGTGAAAGGAATTTTTCTCAAAGGAAAAGAAGGATCATTTCTTCACAGAGGAGATGAATTTGGAGCTTAATAATACAAACTAAACCTCAAAGAAAATATGAAATTACTCAATATTTAATCTGAGAGTATAGGTTATTTATGTTGAAATGATATACAAATAAAAGAATAAATTTACACAAAAGCTAAAATGGCACCAGGCAGGCGGGATGATAAGGGTGGGCACTGGGGGCTGACTTAGCAAGCTTTATAGCCCAGAGGACCATTCAGATGAGTCTCCTTAGATGTTGGCAAACTTATGGGTGTGTGGCCTAGATCTTGGGGTATCCTTCCAGGGCAGTAGGTAAGGAATGTGAGAGGCAGGATCCAAGTTCTGAGTGACTCCAGGGTAGTTAAGAGACTGTGATGAGTTGACTGACAAAGTTAGTCACTCTGAGGAAGGCTTCAGTGATGGTAAGGAACCAGGTCTTGGTATGAGAAAGTGTACTTCAAAGGAAGCTTCCCAGGAGCATCATGGAGAAGCCTGGGGAATGATGTAGCTCTTGAAGTGGCCTGTATGAGTCCCTGCTGGTGGCAAGAGTGCAGGGGGCACTCTGGCTCCTCTGGAGGTCCCACTGTCACAGCACTGACTGGCAGACCTCTAGGCCAAGGAAATTTCTTGCCAAGTCATGAGTCTTGGTAGAAAGAGAGTCATGATTGTGGTTTGGGGTAATTTACATCCCGTTCCTAGATATGGATACCTTTATGGGGAGGATGAGAGAGGAAGAAGACTTGTGTTTTCGCCTGATCCTGTTGGACGCTTGAGCAAGATGTTTTCCGTATCTCATCCTCTCACTTTCTCTAGTTCTCCAGACTTCTCGACTCTTCCCTCCCATGCCCTGGTTCCTCTCTGATTATTGGGTTAGACAGGTGAAGTGACAAACGAGGGGAGGTAGTAGAGAGAGAGACAGCTTCATTGAGGAACAGTAGAAGAAATCTAGTCCGGAATTGTAAATGAACCCACTGAGGAAATAGAACAACTTGGGCAGAGTAGATAACCGTAAGGCAGGTGGCATAATGGGCAGGAGGGCAAGGGTGTGGAGGCCTCAGAAGGCTGGAACCCAAGGTTCCTATGTTTGGCTGCTGGAGCAAACCTGGCAGGCCTCTTGAGCTTGTCAGGAAAGTAAGTACTAGAAGGATCCATGCACTAGGACCCTCATCTGGTGGTGGTGGGTGTCTCTGAATCTCCCATGTCATTTCTGCTTCCTGGGTTCTCCAAGCTCTCCTAAGAGGGAAACATGTCTGAAGGAAGTAAGCAATGGGGGTGGGTGTGTGAAAAGAGGTTAAATAGGTAAAGATGACAGAAAGTCTAGGGAAAGCTAACAACTAAGCCCTGTAAATTGTTCTAGTGTCCCATCAAAAATAGTTCAGCTAATTCACAGAGCATGGTTACAGGAATTTTTTTTCTTTTTGAGATAGACTCTCCCATTATAGACTCTACTCTCTGGGTAGTCTCTTGCTGTCATAGCTCACAGCAATCTCAAACTCATGGGCTCAAGTGATCCTCTTGCCTTAACCCGCTGAGTAGATGGGACTGTAGGTGCCCACCACAATGTCTGGCTATTTTTTTTCTCTAGTAGATATGGGGTCTTTCTCTTGCTCAGGCTGATCTTGAACTCCTGAGCTCAAGCAATCCACTTTCCTCAGCCCCTCAGAGTGCTAGGATTACAGGCATGAGCCACCACACCTGGCCTCTAGTTGTAGCATTTTGAGAGCCCTTCAGGCCTCAGGAAAAGCTGTTTCTATATGATGTGCATTTCGGATAAGTACTCTTAGCTTGGAGAAGTTGTTCACTTTCATAGGAACAGGCTGGAACTTGGTCAGTGTTCATTCCTTTGGTTTCCAGTCTGCTGGCAGAAGGTGGAAGGGCCAGGGGTCAGCAGGAGGTGTGGCCCTGCCAGATGCCTTCTATTTCTCTTTTCTTGGGGTGTAACAAAGAAAAGATGATGCCTGTCCTTTTGGGGGGGGGATCCAGAAAAGAAGGTTGTGAAAGGCAGAGGGTTGGCCTGGGTCATTCCTCTAGAGGGTTGGCATGTGGGGAGGGCTGGGGTTAGGAGTGGAAAGAGGAGCAGGAAGAGAGGGAAGAGTTGGTTCCACTGAATGGCCCTGTCACTCTAGTCGTGGAGGAGGAAGAAGACAAGGAATGGGAGAGAGAGGGTTGGTTGGGTCCCCCTCATTCCACTTAAAACCATTCCTTTTATGATGTTTCTCCATTGTGCCCTGATCCTGACAGAAGTGCCTGGATGGAGAGTCTGGGGAAGTGGTGACGTGAGTACAGGCGAGTTGCCCCAACCAAGACAAAGGTGTAGTGTAGCTCCTTTTCCTCAGCTCTGAGAGAAGGGAGGCCCAGCCATCCAGCCATTCTGCTTTTCCTCATTCCTTCCTGAACTTTCTGCCATCCTAACTGCTGTTCTCTCTTTAGTCCTCTCTTGAGATGACCGGTGCTAGGAGAATTGTGGAGTTCAGCAAAACAAATGCAGGGTGGTAGTAAAAGTCTAAGATGGCTTTTTGTGGAGAGAAAAGAACTTTGGCTTGTAACTCTTCTTCTGACTCTGCATGAGTTTGCAGCCAACAATTATACCAGTGAAAAATACGAATATGCCACAGGGTGGCTGGGAGGAAGAAGGGTTAATGCTTTTCTTTGGCAGACCAGAATCTAAGGTGTGCTTACCAGGATGTGGTAGGTAGGCCCTTGGAAGTGAGTTAAATGAGGTCACAGATGAGGACATTATGGCAGATTTCTTAGCATGGATGGGCCTGGGTCATTCCTCTAGAGATGGTAAATGCAGAATCCCTGATGAACAGGAAAAGTGGAAGCATGGCCTCCAGATGAAAATATCACTTGGTTGGGGTGGTCCCCATGTTGCCTCTGAAGCAGGCTATTGTGGCTGGGGGTGGAAGGTGGCCTTCTCTCCTTGCCCACATCTTTCATAGCTTCCCAACATTCATTTCCCATCCTGAAGGGAATAAAGAATCATAACAGCTGAGAGAAAGGAGGGAGGAGTGGGGGAAAGGAAGAGCAGAGAGAGGAAGGAGGGAGAGGATGGGGTCTTGGGCGTGTGCCACACCTTTTGGGGGCAAGACACGATTCTAAGAGGGACTTTACCTAACAAATGCAATCAGTGTAACCAGGTTTCTTGTACCCTCAATGAATCCCCAATAATAATAATAATAATAATAAAAAAGAATCAGAACAGCTAAAGGAGAGTTACAAAAAGAGAGAAAACCCTGATAATTATTGAAAGGCAAAGACCCAGAAAAGGACTACGCCAGTCTAGGTGCCGAGACCTTTGAGTCATCCCTCCTGTTCCAGCTGCCCCTCAGAAAAATTCTGCTGATTCACGGTCACATTTGCCATGTTTTCAGAACCTTTCAAAGGTGCAAAGGACAGAGGAAAAGGAATTATACAAAGCCACTTTTGCTGAACTTTCCAAGCTTGCAAGATATACTTTCTTGGTGAGGATTTATTGCCCATCTTGTTAATTACCCATGGGACTCAGGTTTGTGTAGGAAAAGAGGCAGAAAACAGGATTTTAGAGTCAGACAGGTGGAAGACAGCTCCTTCCCTGGTTTCCTTGCAGTCCTTGAGGGCAGGGAATAGGCTCTTTTCATTTCTATATCCCATGTGTACAACATATTGTAAAAGCCCCAAAATTCAGTATTTTCTGAATTGAACTAAGTTACTTACTGAATTGCCATATTGGTAAATATATAAAATTAGCTCCTGTAGTGGGACAAGGGACCACGGTAGGGGGTAAAGTGTGAAAGGTCTGACGTTAGAAACCCAAAGGGGAAAAACAGAATATGTCCCACATCACACCATGATTCAGACCAGGGACAAATGAGTGTGAGAAAAGAGAGAGGGTGAAAGGAGATGGGAGGGAGAGGGCAAGTGAAGGGCATAGAGACAAGGTAGCCTAGTGCAAGGGCTGTGCCACCCTTGAGCCTGCACATGCATCTAACTCAGAAAGTTCTGAGGTCTTAAGACTTTCCTTTAGATTATAGTTTGGCAAGTAGGATCTCTGGACCCTCTCTAGAACACAGCAGAGTCCAAGGCTACCACTCCATTGGACTTAGGAGGGAGAAGGAGAGAATAACTCCCTAGGTAGTATGAAAGTTTGGGGCAAAGTTTCTAAGGCCATGGGAGCTGTAATTAATGGTAGACCCTAAAATAAGGGTGCAACAGAAAATGTTATTTCCTAAATGCAAGATAACTAGCACTTAGGGGCAACACGTGAGACTCACCATCTGTAGGACCTGTTCAGATTGATGACTTTGCTCAGTGATGATTTGTTACATGTTGTAGATGTCATTAAGAGGCCTCCCAAACTCCTCAGGAACCCAACAGTCTCAGTGTTACCCCACAGTAATCTGTTATCTGGGAAATGTAGCACGTTGCTGGGAGACTGTGTAGTTACAACTGCCGGAAAGCACAGCCAGCCTATAGAATCCTGATCAGAACATGGCGAGGTGGGGCTAGGAGTCTAGAATGAGAGCCCCAGTTCTTAGAACTTGGGTGTTGGAAGGCACCTCTAAGCTCTCTCCTAGTGAGTCCCAGGTTTGGATGCAGAAGTAGCAAGATTTCCCTTTCCAAGTTTGGGGGAGTAGCTTTTTAGATGGGAAAATGAAAAATCTAAATATGATCAATGATCTTTATTATTTGACAAAAAAAGAGCCTTTTAACTCCACCAAAGTAGGAAGGATATAATCTGATAATAAACATTGTTTTTTGGGTGGGACAGACTATGAAAACTAGCTTCACTGAACCCTGGCTGGAACTCAAATTTCAAGGATATAATCTCAGAATAAACATCCTTCTTAGAAATCATTCTGGGGGACAGACCGGCCAATAATGGAAATGAAGAAACTTGATCCAATCGACTTCTCTGCCGCATTGCCTTTGCTTTGCTAGCAGGATAGGCTAACTAGAATGGCTTATACTTGGGGACAAAACAGGCTCATGGAGGCGGGGCAGGTGGCAGAGATGCCAGCAGCAGCCACTGTTGCTCTAACCACACCGGACTAGTTAGTCCTGATTTCATGAGCGTGCCAGAGAGTTTCATGCCTCAGGCTTGTTTTTTCCTGGTCTTGTCTTCCATCAGCAGGGAATGCCTTCCTCTCCTTTACATTTTCCAAGTAGCAAAATTCTGCTCATCCCTCAAAACCTAGCTTACGTGTCATGTCCCCTGCAGTCTATCCTGAGAACCCAGCCCATTGCCACACCTGGAAGGAATTTTTGATTATACTTACTCTTCTGTATCTCGGTGACACCTTGTATTCTAATCTTTCACTCATATGCTCTATTAATGATATGATCAGTGTGCTAATATGTTGACTTCTCTGGCAGATTGGGAGCTTTGGGAGGGCAAGGACTCTATTTTTTGCATCCTCAGTGCCTGGTATATAGGAGGTGACTTCAAGTCACCAGGAGCTGATGATAGGGAGTTTTGTCAGTTGCTCTAAAATTGATGGACAGGCCTGGTGTCAGTCTCTTGGCAGCAGGCAATAGGCAATGATCTGGGCTTGAGGCTGTTTGATGCCTTGAGGGGGTGACAGCTTTACCTTCGAGGGTGGACCTGGAAACCTCCCTGCGAGACTGGAGTTCAGAGATAAGACTCCAGTTTAAGAAATAGTGGACAGAATGAACAGCAAGGTATCTATCTGCTTTCTCTTGAGGACCAAGCAGAAAAAGATGGCTTCACTGAGTGGTGCCTGTGGTTCAGTGGGTAGGGCGCTGGCCCCATATACCGAGAGTGGCGGGTTCAAACCCGGCCCCGGCAGAACTGCAACAAAAAATGCCGGGCGTTGTGGTGGGCACCTGTAGTCCTAGCTACTCAGGAGGCTGAGACAAGAGAATTGCCTTAGCCCAGGAGTTGGAGGTTGCTGTGAGCTGTGTGATGCCATAGCACTCTACCCAGGGCAATAAAGTGAGACTCTGTCTCTACCAAAAAAAAAAAAAAGATGGCTTCACCTATTGAAACCAGCATTTGAAGAAACGATTTGTCCATTAGGAACAATGCCAAGATCTCAGATGCTACAACTCGGGTTTTGGGTTAGAGCAGGACTCGTAGCAAGGGTGATTTGATCCAACTGCACTGGATAGTTCTTCAAGTTCTGTTAGAAAGCTGACTGCCTGGTCTCTGAGCTGTGGGTGGGGCCTGGCGAGCTTCCTGGCAGGAAGTAGGCTCCATATGTGATGCTCTTGACTTCACAGGATTGTTTATTTTACTTTAGAGTAGTTGTGATTATTTTCAAAGTTATTTTTATTCAACTGAAAAATCTGTCTTATAACTAGTACGCTGTTAAATTTCAAAATCCCTCCTTCATATAAATATATAAAGAAAGCAAGGAAATATCCCTCTAATGATTGTAAACTTTCTTGGCTCCTTCCATCATGCCTCTCACCCCCACTCCCAACTATACTTCAAAGAGTATGTTTTTAAGTCCTTTCATCATTTTTTGCATCCTTCTCTGGACTTGCTCTGGGTAGGTCAAATGTCTCTCTTAAATATAGTTCTGCAGTGGTGCTCAGCTGGGCCCCCAAGGTTTAGTTAAATCAATACCTGGAGATTGTAGTCCAATTAATGCAACCCAAAGAGGTTGTAGCCAAGAAAAACCTAGATCTCTGTTATTTTTTCCATTTTTCTGGAAATTCACACTATTGATAAAAAGTTCTTCATTTTATACTTGGGGAAATTGATTTCTTTTAAGCACAGAATTTACTGACTAAGTTTCACCTTATTAGATGAATGTCCTAACTGTTGAGATGGTTCTGTATCTTAATTTAGTTGGGCCATATTAACTATACCAAAATATTAGCTATTTTGTGGTGTTAACATGTGTTAAGGGATGCTACTTTTATGTCCTTGTTTATATCATTTAAAAACACGTTGAACAGGATGGAGGCAAGGAGTATGAATGTGGTTAGTTGTGCAGTGATGGTTATGCCTGGTCATTCTCTTGTTCTATACTTGTCTTCTGTCTGGTTGATATGGATATTACTAGACACTTTGTCAAATACTTTCCTGTTCATAGTATATAATATGTCTGTCGTTCCTATTCTTAATCTTAGTCATGTTATCAAAATAGACAATTTAACTTGTGTAGTATAACTTGTTATCAGTGATCCTATGATGATACAGTTTTATTATTATACCAGAGGATAACACCAAGATATCTATCTATCTATCTATCTTCTATTATCTATTTATCTTAACACCAAGGTGTATATAAACACATATGTACATATGTACATATATATGCAGATATATAAAATATATTTGATATTAATATCCTTTGGGCAAGACAATTGTTTTCTTTTCTGATTCTGTATTTACCAAACAATATTCTATTGTGGTTTCTTCATTGTGCTGTGTGTCCAAGAAGGGCATGTCCTATGTGCATAACTTGGGATGGCAAATTGCTTTTTGCAAAGGCATTAAGTAGCAGCTGAGCTTTCAAATCTGTTTCTTGGGAACTTGGTGTGTGCCTATTCCCTGGAGTCTGACTGAGGAAATGATAAAATCAAATTTGCAATACATGTCCTGCAACTCTTGGGATGTAATGACTCCACCAAAGGGTGACCGCCTGGAGAAGTTCAGCCTACATCAGCCAACCAGAGGACAGAAGAGCCAGCACTGATGGGTTGTAAGGTGGGGCTCAGGGAAAGCTACCTGGAGGGCTGAGAGAAGAGAAATCTATGATACACAGGTGCCCTTTATTATTTATTCTTTTCCCTCCTAGATTCCCAGGAAGGAATACAAAGGGGAAGTCTCCTCCACTCTTCACCAATCCTGGAACAGTTGATTTGCAGCTTGTGCTACCACAGGCAGATGGCCCATAAAAGCCGTAAGGCTATTAATAAAGGCTGTGGCTGGTTCCTACAGTCCAACAGAGTTTTTCTATTCCTGATGCCTTTAACTCGTTGCTTAGGTCATCCTGTAATAGGTTACCCAGGTGAGTTTACTTTTGAACTTCAACTTCATTCATTCTTGCATCTCTCTACTACTTCCTGGTTCCAAGGTCTTAGCAGGCCATGGCCTTGAGAAGGTTTCTCTATCTCTTTGATCACAAATGTTCCCAGATTAAGAGCTGTGGTTTTTCTTCTAATTCTCACTTGGGATAGAAAGGAAATGAGATCTCTTGTTCTTTCCTTAGCTTCCCATCCACCTTTTTTTTGTAGAGACAGTCTCACTTTATCATTCGGTAGAGTGTCCTGGAGTCCCACAGCTCACAGCAACCTCCACCTCCTGGAGCTTTTGCCCCTTTTTCTAGTGTCTTGCTAGAGAGCAGGGCCTGACCCCTATGTGTTTGAGGGGACGTTAGGCCTTTTCCCCTTCCTAGACTCGGGAAATCTCTTTCTTGTGGCCCTGTACCTCTCACCGTCACCTCCCTCTGCTTCCCTGCCTGCCTGACCGACTGAATGCACATGTGCTTTCCTCCAAATTGGAGTTTGTTTTAGGTTGCTTCTGCTGTCTTCCATGACACTGTCTCTGAAGCCAGGACTTAAAATTCTAAGGTTACCAGGTTGAAAATGGAGGAAGAAGAAGAAATAAAAAAAAAATCACAATACAAAATTAGTACCGGAAAAAGTGTTTTTTTGGTACAAGTAGGTTCCCAATGCCATGATGTGCCCCACAGCCTTTCGCGTTCCTTCTCTGCTCTCCTGCTTCTTAGCAGGTTATTTCCTCAGCCCTTGGACTCTTCCTCAGTTCTTGACTGATTACTGCCTCCTCTCTCTGGCTGACGTATCCAACAGGACTACGGTAGGGAAAATGCCACTCACCAGCATCCCACCTCCCTGGCTTGTTGTTCCAACGATCACCCCACTTCAACCTTGGGGAGATGCTACTTATAGATTGTTTACATCATCTGCTATAAACTTTTCATACGAGCCTTTGCGCCAGGGACAGTTGTTAGTGTGCAAAGTCATTTCTGTAGAACTTTAGTCTTCCTCCTGTTGTGATGACTGGTGTAGCTTGGCACTTGAGCTTAGTTAAAGGCAGAGAAAGGATGTAGTGTGGCTTCTGAAAAAGCTCAGGGAGAGGTACGGTAAGGGGAGGGTAATGGTCTTTAAACATGTATCATAAATATTTCCACAACTCATTGCCCCCCCCAATTATGACTATTATTGAGAAAATTCATTAATGGTTGTCTCAATCCAGTCCTAGTGAACCTCAGGTAGTGCTCCTTTGAGACCATCTGTTGTCATCAGAACTGTTAATATTATAACTGGAATGTCTCTCTCTGCTGGGTCCTTGGTCTTGGACTTTTTTTTTTTTGAGACTATCTTGCCCCTGAGTGGAGTGCTGTGGTGTCACAGCTCACAGTGACCTTCAACTCTTGGGCTTAAGTGATTCTCTTGCCTCAGCCTCCAAAATAGCTGGGACTACAGGTGCCCACCACAACACCCAGTTATTTTTTGTTGCAATTGTCATTGTTGTTTAGCTGACCCAGGTTTGAATCCGCCCGCCTTGGTGTATGTGGCCGGTGCTGTCACCACTGTTCTACAGGTGCTGAGCGGTCTTGGACACTTGAAGAATAAATCCACAGACCACCATGAGTAAATAAAAGTATAGATTTTATTGATGATGAGAGGAAAAGAAAGATAAAGCCCCCAGTGCAGTGGAGGGGGATTCCGAGCAGGCAGCCCATTTGGGCTTTCTGTCTAGGGATTTGTAAGCAGCTTTTCCTACCCTGCAGGCAGGGAGGTTTATGTAAAATATGTCATAACCATTTGGGGTCAAGGGCCTGTGGGCAGAAGTAAATTTTGAAATTGCCATTGTGTAGAAATGCGGACTTGTTTAGGGTAGTAGGTATGTTGTCTGCTGGAAGTGGTGGCTTAGGCGAAACTGCTCAGAGTGGTCTTGTTTAGGGTATGTGATCGAGCTGCCTATTGAACTTGCTTAGGCCCAGAAAATGGGGTCTATGTCTAGCCCTGGGTGGGGGGCACCTGTATCAATATCATTCTTCTAACAAGCTTTGGATTGTGCACTTGTATTGAGGGATCACAAGGTAAGATCAAGTATGACTTGCCATATGATCCTTCTCTCTCTCCTCTCAACGTTCAGACTGGTTTGCTGGGGACATTAAATGACACTAGGCAGCTGACAGTCCTCCTCTTGCAAGGCTCACTTATAAGACCTGAAGCCTTTTAGAAATTGAATAGGATGTAAGTTCAAGAACCAGGAGGTTGTACCACAGACTACATTTAACATGTTAAAAAATCTGCTGATCTATACATTAAATAAAAGGATTCCAACTATTATCTTGTAGCTTTGACTTTCTCGTTCAATTGGTCTATGTTCTGCTTTCTTCTGGTGTTGCTGTAGTTGAATCAGAATCTGTACTGCTGAGAAACTAAAATTAAATTTCCCATTCTGAGTGTCACCCTTACTTCACTAGACTGTAAATTTCCCAAGGATAAGGGCTGCGTCTTACTCATTACTGCAGTCCCAGTGCCTCTCCCAGTGCCTTCAGCATGCAGAGAGTGGCAAGTTCATTAGACACGTGCTGATGCCTCCTTCTTCTTCCTTGGTTGATACCACTGTGTTCTGGTTTTCTTTCTGCCTCATGAGCCACTTGTCAGTGGCCTCTTCTGGGTTAGTTTAGGTTTTGGGCTATTTCTTTCCCCCTTTTTACTCCCCTAATCTCATCCAGACTCAGGATTTTAGATCATATGCTAATGATTCCACTTTGTATCTCCAACCTCAGACCCTCCCATGAGGTTCAGATTGAGCTTTTTAACTTCATGGGTGTCTAATCATGTCTAAAACAGGATTCTTGATTTCTTTTCCCAATTCTACTCCCAAATTGTTCCTGCTGCAGTCTCTCCCTCTTTAGTAATAGGACCTACATTTGTTCCAACCCCTAAACTGGGATCGCCCTGGATTTGTCTGCGTTCTTTACACTTCCCCATCCAATTCATCATCAAGCCCTGTTAGTGCAACTTCCAAAATACATTCTAGACTCACCTACTTCTTCCTTAGCTCTACTATTATACCCTTTGCCAAGGCTACCACCAGGCCCAGCCTTGATCTTGGATGCCTCCTAGCTGCTTTTACTTTTATTCTATACAACAACTGAGGGAGCTTTCAAAGATGTAAATCTAATTCTGTTGAATTCCTTGCTTAAAAACCTTCTCTGGATGTCCTTTGCACTTGGAATAAAATCCACATTCCTTGCCATGGTGTAGAAAGATGGGCCGTTCACTCATCTCTTTGACTTTACTCTCTGCTCCATGCACTACAGCCTTCTCCAAAAGCATAGTCTCTGCAGGACATTTGCCTAGCTGTTTCTTCTGATTGGAATGTTCTTTCCTCTGATCTTCAAATTGGAGCTTTCTCAATATTAAGGCCTTTGTTAAAATGTTGCCTCTTCAGAGAGGCTCTCCCCGAGTCATCCACCTAACACAATCTCCCCTGCGGTGCTCTCTGGGTGGGCTTCCCAGCACACGTCACTCTCTGAAATTATCTTCCTTATTTCCTTGATTACTGCCCGTCTTCCCTTCTGACATGTAGGCCCCAGGAAAGCAGGTGCATCATCTTTCGTATATTCCACTGTATCCCCAGCATCTGCACATAGTAAATGCTCAATCAATAATTTGATGAATGCATTGAATCTGTTGAGTGTTGGATGTATTGGCAGCACAGATGCTAACAATGCCTTTTGTAGAGGTCCCATTGTCTTCCCCTTTCACAGTCTTGGTTTCTAAACATCTGCATTTTCTCGGTAACAAAGTCTTAATTAATGTGACCACCATCTCCGCTTCTCAACTGGAGTTAACTAACAGCCATTGAATCAAAAGGCTAGCTACCAATGAACCCACAGTCTTCAGCTGAAAATGCTGGTTGTTAATAGCTTCCCTGGACCTTCGCTTCTTGCTATGATGCCTTAATGATTTTTGCACACTACCCATATAACAGCCTAAAGACTTAGAAAAGCTGGAAATTAAGCTTCCTTTAGAGTCTGTTTTGGGGTCTGGTTTGATAGGAGGTGAACAATGCACAGAAAAATGTTCAGATCAATGCCATTGCCATTGCTGTAAGGAGCATGGGGCTTAAAATGTCCTGTGCAGGACAATGAATGATACTGGCAAGGGCTGCATATTTATCGGGCAATTTATGCCACTTGCAGCTCTTTGGGGGTAGTTCTCTGCTTTATTCTTCTAGAAGAGATTGTTTCTTTCTCATTTCAGATAAAACTCTTTAGCGATCACCTTTGAGAACCTCGATTTGCTCATTAGTTGAGGTGACTTGTTGCACACATCACTTTGCCCATGCGTCTTTATGTATATCCTACACTCACGAGTGCCTCTCTGCACTGGGACATGTCAGCCCTTGCACTGATTGCGAAGGACTTATATCTCTACTAAAGACTTAGTTTAAATGTGTTCGTATGTTCTGTGTGAGGAAGGAAGGAGAGCAAGCATTTATCAGGTGTGCTTTAGGTATTAAGCAATGTTTTTGTACAACATCACATAAGGGATATAGAACAATTCTAAAGAAATCTATCTCATATGGCTGATGGCACTGCTGGTAGGAACAGGCTGTTGGAGAAGTAGACAAGGTGTTGCATGCAAATAATGTTGCCTTTAGTTCTATCTAAAGAAGTTCAATAGCAAATGAAAAGGAGCTGGCTGTTCTGGTGAGTGAAAAGGCCGCCTTGGTGGCTCAGTGGGTAGGGTGCCGACCACATACACCCAGGCTGGTGGGTTCGAACCTGTTCCGGGCCAGCTAAACAACAATGACAACTGCAACAGCAACAACAAAAAATAGCTGGGAGTTATGGCAGGTGCCTGTAATCCCAGCTACTTGGGAGGCTGAGGCAAGAGACTCGCTTAAGCCCAAGAGTTGGAGGTTGCTATGAGCTGTGACACCATGGCACTCTATCCAGGGCAACAACTTGAGGTTCTGTCTCAAAAAGAAAAAAAAAGAAAAGGGCTTCTTATCAGAAATCTGATCCTTATCAAGGGGGCTGTGAATTTTAGCTTATCGACCAGTGGTTCTCAACCTGTGGGTCACAACCCCTTTGTGGGGGTCGAGCGACCCTTTCATAGAGGTCGCCTAAGACCATCCCGCATATCAGATATTTACATTACGATTCATAACAGTAGCAAAATTACAGGTATGAAGCAGCAACGAAAGTAATTTTATGATTGGGAGTCACAACAACATGAGGAACTGTATTAAAGGGCTGCAGAATTAGGAAGGTTGAGAACCATAGTTATGGACACTAATGCAAAGGATGTCTTGAGCCAGGAAATCCCTGCCCAGAGACATTATTTGTTAAACATGTAGTTACTGCCCACTCTGAGGCCACAGGGAATACCTGTGAACAAGACACAAAGGTCCTTGTCCTCATGGGCCTTGCTTCTGGAGAAAGGTCCTACTTAGAGGGATGCTCAGTTTTGGATATGGGTAATCTATAAAGATATAAGGCTGGTCCTTTTATAACTAATCCTGGAGAGAGAAACCTAAGTTCCCTCAGATTAGTTTGAGGTCCTGTCCTCAAGGAGCTTACAGTCTGGAAGCAAAGTCAAGTAACAACTGTGTCTGCTTCAAGGAGAGAGAGCTGACAGGTTCTGGGAATGGCAGAGTAATTCAAGGGAGGAAGAGATTCCTTAGATTTGGGGTAGAAAACATTTTGGACAAGGTGGTTTCTAGTGAAGCTCAGTTTTGTACCAGGGCTAATATTTGGGTATAGGTAGATTGATTTGGGGTGCAGAGGCCCTGGCTGGCACAGCTTCATTATGCAGGCAAAGACTGAGCCAGGACAGGGACTATCTCTAGACCGCAGATATACCTTCATGGTTGGAGGGGTTGTGTGTAGACTGCTCTGCATCCTTTGTTGTTCTGTTCTGCTGTGCAAGAAGAAAGAATGCAGGGGCTTTGGAAATGTAGAGGTTAAGGGCAAATTAAGGCTTTTCCTTTGACTGAACAGTATCACCCCAGCAGGTGCAACTGAATAGTTGGAGAGAGGGAGAGAATAGCTGCCACTAGGAGGAAGGAGCTAGTGACTGACTTGATCAAGTTCAAGGTCAAGGTCAAAACCACGGCATCAGGGCTCTGACTCCAAACTAAAATTCAGGGCGAGCTGATGAAAAGTGTAGAATTCTGAGAAAGGCAGTGAATTTTGTAACTGAGGCATTTATTCTTCTAAAAACACTAGCTTATGCAGTTTTAAAAATAAGGGTTATGCAATGTCTGCTTTTGCATTTTGGTATTTTAATAAGAATATATCTTTTTTTTTCTTTTTTTTACAAGCAAGAAATGGAAAATTCATGGCTAACTGAGAAGGGCTGAAGTAGCAGAAACCAGTAACTGGAAGAGCAGGGGAAACCTGCCACACTGGATCGCATAACCATGGATTTTTTTTCTTCACCAGGTATCAGGATATCTGTATATCAAAATTTTTGTTGTTGTTGTTTTGTTTAAAAGCTAGTGGAGAATGAACAACAATTAAAAAGCCAAAGGAGCAAATTATGCAATGGTTCAAAATCTCACTACCCTCATCTGTGAAATAGTGAGAAGATGATAGTAATTTACTGCCCTAACCAGGACGCTGGGAGGATTAGATGGGATAATATACGTAAAGATCTTAGAACAGTGCTCAGCTTAAAGCCTGTACTGAAGAACTGTTACTTCCCTTCTTCCTGTTTGCCTTTCACAACTGGGAACGCACCTTGAACGCACTGCATTTTCAAAATAACTCATTTTGATGCTTTTGTTTTTTTCCTTTTGCCATCCCTATTTCCCTGAGCCTGTCCTATCTATTAAAACGGTTCAATCTATACCAGTCTTGTTCCTCCCTCCTCCCTTCCTTCTTTTCTGCCTTTCATTGT
Organism: Galago senegalensis; assembly: GCA_963575145.1. NCBI lineage: Eukaryota > Metazoa > Chordata > Mammalia > Primates > Galagidae > Galago > Galago senegalensis. The sequence continues at coordinate 1,530 of CAUYTI010028833.1, read as the reverse complement.
AAAGTCTCACCTTGAGGCCCCCTGCAGAGTGCTTGAAAGCCAGTTCTCTGCTGATGCTGTTGCATCCTGGCTGTCTCACTGGGGTGACCACCCAGATCATCATGACCATCTCTTAGGGACTACTGGAGTCAACTCTCCTCACCCTTCTAAACCTAGAAATCCAGGATCATGATGCTTCCAGTTTTGTAAACGACCAAGCCTGAATTTGTTGGATGTTTAATCCTGATCTGGAAAGGAGGATTCAGTGGGTTCACAGAACTTGTCTGCAGGGATACTGAGAGGCAGGCTTTTGGGGGCTTGGACATCAGCTTCCTTGCTGCCCCCTCCTCCTTTTCTAACCTGCCAGCCCCACCACCATCATGGGAACTCTGCAGATATCCTTTCTTTCCTCATTAGAGACTAATTAGCATTCAAGTAGACTCATAAATATTCTTGCTCAATTTCATGCTTAGTGAGCTAGTTGAGGGCCCACCGGCTGCCTCTTGGAAGGTGGATTTCCCATTAACAGCCCTTCAGTGCTGCCTCCTCACCTTTAGGAATGAAGCAGAAGCAAAAGGAGCATAATTATTATCATCGCTATTAATAGAAGCAGCTACTATGCCAGGCACTTTATATAACTTATTAACCTAATCCTTATAAATTCACAAAAATCCTGTAAATCAGGTATCTTGTCCCCATTTTACGCACAATAAAACAGAGGCTCAGGGAAGTGAGCGGCATAGCTAGGATTCTAGTAAAGTCTTTCTGTCTTAAGTCCTCATGTTCTTTCAAGTCCTACTATTCTTTTTTCCAGGAGCACTGAGGGGCAGGTTAGCCCTGTTTGCGTGTAGCCCCTGTGATATCTAAGTGTGCAATTTGGATCCCCGCTGCCTCATCCTGGCACTCCTGCCTAAGGCACAGCAGTGCCCTGTACATTGTCAGAATGAATGTTACCTGGCACGACGTGCCTTGCTTGAGACCCAATATGCCCCCCGTTGATTTATGTATAAGTTCCTTTCCTCCTTTCCATTTTCCTTTCCTGATAGTCAAAGTTCTTTTGCAGCCAAGGTCTCATTTGTGTTTTCAAAATAACTCTATAAGGTAGGCAGTGCTGAGATTATTATTTCGAATGTATAGATGAGGAATTTGAGGCTCAGATGACTTAAATGAGCAGCCTCAATTTACACAGTAGCCTTTTGAGGGTAGTGCCTCTTTTTGGTGGCAAAGCCACCTCCTTCATTCTCACATGCTTGGGGTGGGAGCTTACTTTCTACAGGAAATCTTGCATTTTAATCAGCTGGCTTTGCTGGTCCTGGTGGCAGGAGTCCTCATAACAGGGGCCTAGGTGAACTTATAGATCACTTTCCCCCTTACCTTCCCTCTTTTGGTCACTCACTCCTATAGATTTCTTTTCTTTTTTTTTTTTTTTTTTTGAGACGGAGCCTCAAGCTATCCCCCTGGGTAGAGTGCTATGGCATCACAGCTCACAGCAACCTCCAACTCCTGGGCTCAAGCGAGTCTCCTGCCTCAGCCTCCCAAGTAGCTGGGACC
>CAUYTI010028832.1:0-42270 GCA_963575145.1 Galago senegalensis | reverse complement strand
TCAATAGACATTTATCAAGTAGATCACTGTGTAAGGTATTATGGTAAGTATTGTAAGGGATACAAAGATGAATAAAACACTATAGCTGCTCTGAAGCATCTTACAAGTTAGTATGGAAATAATTGTCAGAAATCCATTTGTAAATCAGCTATATTTGGAACTATGTAGATAATTATAAAGTGAACTTTTTAGAATATATTTTCAGTTCTGTTTAGAAATGGAAAACTCCAGCATCATTTATTATGTTATTTTTCCCTTTCACGTTTGGATACCATTCACATCTTATCTGTAATGTATAAAAGAAATTCTAAGTCTGAAATAAAAATAAAAATAAATTCTTCCTACAAGGGTACATGTAAATCTTTCTAAATGTAGAATATAAATGTCTTAACACAATAACTAAGAAAATGACATGAAGGCTATGTTAACCAGTTGGATGAAAATATTTCAAATTGTATATAAAATCAGCACACTGTACCCCATGACTGCATTAATGTACACAGTTATGATTTAATAAATAAATAAATTCTTTTTTAATTGGATAAAATTATAATACAAAAATGTACTGGAATCATTAACAATGTAATTTCTGCCTTTGACATTTGTTATTAAAATAATGCATGGATAATGACTGCAATGGAATTTTTGTAGAAATATATATGACATTCACATTAATATCAAATGAATCCTTTATAATTTTTTTTTGAGACAGAGTCTTACTGTGTCACCCTTGGTAGAGTGCTATGGCATTACAGCTCACAGCAACCTCAAACTCTAGGGCTCAAGAAATTCTCTTGCCTCAGCCTCCCAAGTAGCTGAGACTACACGTGCGCACCACAGTGCCTGGCTATTTTTGTTGTTGTTGTTGTTGTTGTAGTAATTGTTGTTGTTGTTGTCATTGTTATTTAGCAGGCCCGGGCCAGGTTTGAACCCACCAGCCCTGTGTATGTGGCCAGTGCCCTAACCACTGAGCTATGGGCGCTGACCCATGATTGGTGTTACTTTGATGAATACTAATTTGTGTCAAAAGGCTAAGCCACTCAGTTTAATAGTATGTTTAATTAATACTGAGCAACAGGGAGTTCTCATGAGATGAAATTTGATATAAAATATATTAATATTGATTAATATTGATCAACACCTAGACATTAAATGAGCACTTAAAATTTTTTACAATCTGATATCAAAAAGTTAGTAACAAGACTTCGCAGTACGTTTCAAATTATCACAAACTCATGACAATATAAATAAACATGAGATTAATCAACATTTCACACAATTAAGTAATCCAAATTTATATGCCCCTTTATAGCAACAATGATGACAGAAATGATTACAGTGCCGATGATGATGATGATGTATAACATACACTGACTGAGTATTATGTGCCACGAACCGTTCTAAGCTCTCAGCACTCTATGCAAATCAACTCATTTATGATAAATCATTCTAGAACTCTTTATCTAATTTATGCACAATTAAGAAAATGATGATTTTCCTTTGCAAGGAAGAGAGAGCTTTAACTATTTATGAGCAGGTATTTCAAAGCTGTATTTAAAATTGAAGACTCATTTGTATCATCATAAATATCATTATAGTAGATAAATGTTTACCCTCATTCAAAAAAATGTTTTTTTCCAAAAAATACCAAAAGTGAATTTTTTTCCTATCAGACAAAAAATAAACTTTTATAAATTACAACAATGATAAAATTTACATTTAAATGTATTTTTATTCACACATTTTCAAAAATCTAAATACAGGGCTTTACGCCCATAGCCCAGTGGTTAGGATGCAGGCCACATACACCGGGGCTGGCAGGTTCAAACCCAGCCCAGGCCTGCTAAACAACAATGACAGCTACAACAAACGTAGGATCATCACACCTATGGTGCATCCTATAAGGGTGCATGTGAATCTCTCTAAATGTAGAATATGAATGTCTTAACACAATAACTAGAAAATGACATGAAGGCTATGTTGACCAGTTGGATGAAAGTATTTCAAATTGTGTATAGAAACAGCACATTATACCCCATGATAGTATTAATGTACACAGCTATGATTTAATAAAAAAAAATAGCAGGGCATTGTGGCGGGCACCTATCATCCCAGCTACTTGGGAGGCTGAGGCAGGAGAATTGCTAAAGCCCAAGAGTTGAGGTTGCTGTGAGCTGTGATGCCATGGCACTCTACAGAGGGTGACATAGTGAGCTTCTGTCTCAAAAAAAAAATCTAAATACAGCATGTGCCAAAAGTTGCCATACATAGAAAAAAATAGGAAACTGGAGCTAAGGGTACCTTTATTTACAAAATTTTCATTACAAAATTTTACAAAATACTCTCTGTGTTGGTCACTTCTTTCTACACACACACACACACACACACACACACACGAAGTCTTCCCTCCTACTCACGGCAAACATGTTCTAAGATATCTGCTGCTGTGCAATTTTGCTTATGTATGGAGACTTCTGGAACACCCTATATAGCTAGATCTATATAACTTTTTAAGAAGTAGGTCAAAGGCCAGGCACAGTGGCTCTCATCTGTAATCCTAGCACTCTGGGAGGCTGAGAGGCAGGTGGATTGCCTGAGCTCATGAGTTCAAGACCAGCCTGAGCAAGAGGGAGACCTCCATCTCTCTAAAAAAAAAAAAAATAGCTGGGCATTGTGGCAGGTGGCTGTAGTCCCACCTACTCAGAATACTGAGGCAAGGGAATCAGTCACTTGAGCCCATGAGTTTGAGGTCATTGTGAGCTATGACACCATGATACTCCACCGAGGTTGACAAGTGGGATGAGTGAGACTCAGGCTTAAAAAAAAAAAAGTCAAGAGGAAAAGGCATCGATGTAGCATTGATCATAATCTTTTCTTCTTTTAGCCATCTTGTCTCCCACACCACTCAGTACCTAATCTCAAAAGATGATTTTACTTCCAGTCCTACCTATTTAGATTTGAGCTATCCAACATAAGCTTTTTCAACTGCACTTGTCCATCCATATATCTCGCTCTCACTCCCCCTCTCTTTTTCTCTCTCCTCTCTCTTTTTATCCCTCCTGGGTCAGAAGATGATACACCTGTTATTTCTTTCTAGGGCTAACACAGCCATTTTGCACGATGTGCAGGGCTTTTGTCTATAGATGGCCCAAAACTCCCCTCTTAATTTTTCAATCTCTTCCTCTAAAATTTCTTTTGCTTGATTTGGGGAATAATTCATGTTTTTCTCTTCTTACGCATTCTTTTCTTAACCTTGCCACCTTATAAAGATACTTTCCTTCCACATTCCCCTAAATTCTGTCCAGCTGCCAACCCAGACCAACACAGTCACAGCCTATTCTACTTTTGCTAATCATAAACTCTATGTCATTATCCTTCTCAAACTCTCTGCAGAATTTAAACTGATGTTTAACTCTTCTTTCTTCTCTTTATTTCTTTGGCTTTCATGACATTATAGCCCATGGAGATTTCCTATTTCTCTGAATAATACTTGGTTCACTTTTTAAATTTACATTTACAAAAATTTAATAATAGAATCTCCTTTTTATGTGAGAGATAGAGTCTCACTCCATTGCCTGGGTAGAGTGCCATGGCATCAGCCTAGCTCACAGCAATCTCAAACTCTTAGGCTCAAGTGATCTTTTTGCCTCAGATTCCCAAGTACCTGGGACTACAGGTGTATATCACAATATCTGTTTAGTTTTTCAATTTTTAGTAAAGAGGGGGTGTCATGTCACTCTTGCTCAAGCTGGTCTTGAACTCCTGAACTCAAGCAATCTATCCACCTCAGCCCCCCAGAGTGCTAAGATTAAGTCGTGAGCCATCATGCCCGGCCTAGAGTTTCATTTCTTACCTCAAAATTTCCTAGTTGATAATCATATCCACTGCCACAATATCATCTTACCCCCCACATCAGAACTTTTACACTCTAAACATCAATCTTGACTTCTTTCCCTAGTTCCATGTCTTCACATACAAATGATTCTTTAGCATCTCCACATGGATGTTTCCCAAGCACACTAAACATCATCTCCCAAAATAAATTATTTTTCCAACCTTAAAATCTACCAATAAGCAGTATCAAAACAACATCATCACACTATTCTCTCTCTTCTTTCTCTTTCTTGATACTTATGTTTAAATGAACATAAAATAAAATTTCAGATGTGAAAAATTAAACAAAATAAAGGAATAGAGATTTCCTCCTCTAGGGCACCTGTGGCTCAAAAGGGTAGGGTGCTGGTCCCATATGCTGGAGGTGGTGGGTTCAAACTCAGCCCCAGGCCAAAAAACACCAAGAATCATTATGAGATTTCCTCCTCTGACCTAGCACACATGGAAGTCTTCCCTGAGAGAGGCAACACGTGAACAGTAGTCTGAATGAGATAAAGAGAGTTAGTCACACTATACTGGAATCTATTAACAGTAATAAGCACAAAGGCCCATGACAGGTGCACATGTGAGGTATCTGAAGAATAGCAAAGAGACCGATGTGGTTGAGGCACCTTGAATTAGGGTTTCAAGAAAGGGTGAGGAATTAGGTCACAGAAACTAGAGCTCAATCTCCCAAGCACATGAGCAATGGTAAAGAAATGTGTTTTATTACAAGTGTAATGTAAACTACTTGGAAGGTTAAAATCAGAAAAGTGGTATGATTTAGTTTTTCAGAAGGATCACTTTGCAGTTCCATAAATAAGTGGGGCCGTAGAAAGAGTAAATACAGGAAATGAATTCAGAAGCTACAGGACCAGTCTAAGTAAGAAATGATGGGGTAAAGGTGGTAAGATGTAAGCAAATTAAAGATTAATTTGGAAGACAGTAATGGAGAGATGTGGTGATAAGCTGGGTTGGGAAAAGAATGACAGTAATGCAGGATAACTACTAGATTTGGAATCTAAGCAACAGAGTAAATTACGGCATGAGCCATCTTCTGAGATAAGTATTTTTGGAGGAAAAAAATAAAGCAGATTTGGATAGGAAATTCAAAGGTCTATCTAGGACCTGCTAACTGAAATGGGCATTAGATAGAAATGTGGAATTGTCTAATAGTCCTTTAGTTTTAAAACTAGAATTCAAGCGAGAGCTCAAGACTAGAGATGTCATTTGAGTTACCAAATTTTCTGTGACATTTGGGGGCATAAAAGTGGATGAGATTACCCTACTCAGCAATTCTCAACCATACCCAGATTCACTGAGGTGGAGTGGGGCCTTAAAATGAAATACTGATGCCCTCCCATCCCCAGACCATTTGAATCCAAATCTCAACAGGGAAGACATTGGTAAATCGTAAAATCTCCAAATGCCAGTAAGAATTTAATTACGTTGAGAACTGACCACTGGATTTGATAATGTGAAAGTTGCTGTGACAAGTTGGTTTTAGACTATAGACGGGGATTCAAGGCTGATGCCATGCATTCCACAGAGTAAGAAGGTGAAGAGGGAAAGACTTCAAGTGACAGCAACTCTTTGCCATGTGCATCTGGCAGTGCTTCGTTTATTTTCAAGGCCTAGTTAAAAGGGCAATCTCACCAATCACCAATCTCATCAGCCAAAGGCAATCTCTCTATTGCACAATTTCCACTTGCCCTTATCTCTGAGATGTCAACTCGAACAATTACTCTAGTTATTTATGCATGACTTAGGTCTTTGTGGAGGAGGGCCACATTTAGTTATTCAATGTTGCACAATGAAGGAAAAACAGGTTCTCAGTAATTGTTGGGTAAAAATTTGGGCGAGAAAAAGCTTTCAAATATGCTGAAAACACAACAAATATTACTGAAGTATTAAATGAGCAGAGTGTTAATGTCACATACTAAAAATGGAAGATGCTGAAATTCACTTGTCTGTTTCAAATAAATGTGAAGTGCTCTCTTTCGCCACTGAAAATGAGGACAGAAAAAGTCAAAGAGCTGAAAAAAGTGTCCTTAATTATCTCTATGGCTGTTTTCAATATTGAGCACTATGGGGAACTAAATACAAACTGTATGACAAGCCATGGACCCATGAATACATGAAAACACACCACACTTCTTCCTCTCGTCCACAGTGGCCAAGTCTTACCTGAACCCTCAGTTCAGCCTAGAACAATGTCATCTCCCAGAAAATGCTGACATTGTGGCTAAGGAACTGCAAGGTCATAATTTTTGTTTACTTGGTTTTATTTTTTAATGTTACAAATTTGACCACGTATAAAATTTTGTAAAGTCTGCCTTAGTTAGTGAAAAACAGCAACCTGGAAACCACAGATATCATTATAAATATACATATAACCAGTCCTGACAACATCTCAGATATTAGCCTTTGCAGTAGCACTGAATATCCCTCAAGTTCTCAGGATTTACATAATTTTCTTTTAGTTGTTTTGGGTTTATATGCATTCACTCCACCTAAGAAAAATTATTAGCTGACACTTCTTGAAAGTTAAATGTGTCTTGCACGGTAATCCCAACACACGGGGAGGCCAAGGAGGGCAGATTGCTTGAGCTCAGGAGTTGGAGACCAGCCTGAGCAAGAGCAAGACCCTGTCTCTAAAAAACAGCCAGGTGTTGTGGAGGGCACCTGTAATGCCAGTTACTCAGGAGACTGAGGCAAGAAAATCACTTGAGCACAAGAGTTTGAGGTTGCTATGAGCTATATGATGCCATGGCACTCAACCCAGGGTAACTGAGACTATCTCCAAAAAAAAAAAAAAAAAATGTGTCCTAAATATATTAGCTATACGTAGTAAAAGACCTTGAGTGAATTTTTATTTTTAAAAGTCTTACATGACTTGATTGCCTACCTTGAATCCTTAAGGTGTTAACCCCTCCATATGCTTGAGTATAACCATCTCTGTTATCATCTTCGAATTTGCTTCCCATAAATCAACAATATTTCTCTGGATTGATAAATAATCACCAATGTGTGAAGCAAAGATGGTTTCCTCTCTCTAATTTCCTTTTTATAAAACGAGTTACATGAAAACTAAGCCAGAAAAAGGAGGTTTGTGTGTTTATGTGTACTATGAAAAAAATAAAAATGCATGTCTTATGAAAAGGGTGGAAAAAATAACTACTAACTAAAATTAGAAATGAAATGTGAACTTGCTTTCTCTAACACAAGATAAATATAAGCCACTTATATTTCACCATGTTTATTTGAAAGACTATGTTGAATTCAGTTAATGATTAAGGTCTATATTTCCTGAATCAGATCCATGAATTCACTTTCTGATATTTGTTAGAATCTGAGATAAAATTTGTTATTGCATGGAACAATACAATTTTGTATTTTCAATGTCTGAGGATGTTAACATACATTTAATATAACTAGTAGTAAGGAAAAGAGTAAAAATTCCTAGTTATTGACAATTAAAAATTATTTTTTTTGAGACAGAATCTCACTATGTTGCCCTTGGTAGAGTGCCGTGGCATCACAGCTCACAGCAACCTCAGACTCTTGGGCTTAAGCGATACTCTTGCCTCAGCCTCCTAAGTACCTGGGAATACAGGCGCCTGCCACAATGCCCAGCTGTTTTGTTGTTGCAGTTGTCATTGTTGTGTAGCTGGCCCATGCTGGTTCAAACCCGCCAGCCTTGGTGCCTGTGGCCAGTGCCATAACCACTGTGCAACGGACACCAAGCCAACAATTAAAAATTATGATCAATGTTTACACACATCTCAACTGTGAAGAATAGAACTATTTCCTAACCAAAGAAAACACCCACAAAGCAAATAGAGATGTTACTTTTAAGTCCTTTTTTCTAGTAAACCTTCACATAAAAAGAATATTTAGAGATGCTGTGAAAAAATACAATACAATACACTGCCTTACAAACAGCTTTAAAGTTTTTCTGCTTTGATCAGCTCCAAATCTGTTTTCCAAATCTGTGGTATTTTCTGTTCTGAGAGGTTGTGAACAGACACGTACACACATGGCAAACAAAGCGCCCCATTTTATATCTCATTAGTAGGGAAATTTGAAGGCAGTAACTATTTCTCCTTTTGACTGTGAACTCATAGTTTCCAGCCCACTTAAATCCTTCCTGATGTTCAATATCTTCCTTCTTGGTGATACTAAATGAATGAATGAATGAAGTTTCCAGGAAACACCCTGGCAAGCTCTTCAGTATGGTGCTACTGTGTCCTCTACGGCTACTTCACCTCCTGCTCTGATTCTGTGTTGGTAAGAGGGACTTACCTCTCTACTCTTCTCCACATCAATGAGATCACTGTTTCTTTCTGGTATATAGAGGACAGGCTTTATGTATCCTCCCTCCTTTATGCAATTTTTTTCCTCCTTTATGCAATTTTGTATTTTCAAAGTCTGAGGATGTTAATAAATGCCCTTAAATTTCAATCAAAAATCTATATGCAAATCAGGCGTTTATCATTTACCATGTTACCTCACAGTTCCTAATGCAGGTATGAAGATTTATTTTGGCACTTACCATGTGTCTACTGGGCTAGAGGCTTTAATTTCTGGTAAAATTAAACAAACTAAATCATTTTCTCCATCACAGTGCTACGATTTTTGGAAGTATGCAACTGATGAAAAAAATTGTAAAAATCAAAGAATACTGTTACCATTCCTTACATCACTACTCTGAGTAACCTCCCCTGAGCCTCACCCAGGATGAATTCGGAGAAGTGATTTCTCATCAGTACCTTGAGACTCTTTCCTCCTGTGAATCAGATACTACTTCTTTTAGCAAAGCCTTAAATGGTGGCAGATGGGCAGTGGCTTTAAGCATCATCACATGTCTCATGGCTCGTATTCTAAGAGTCGCCACTGCAACCTGTTGAATTCTATATGGACGTGTACTCAAGCTAAAATTCTGATAGGTCACAATTCCCAAATCCCCCCAGAGTTCTCCATTTTCATCCCAAATTATTACCTATCATAGCAAGAGACTGCCTGGGTCTGAGAAATACCTTTGCTTTTTCTCATATTAAAAAGTGATCACTTTTTATCTTGTAACTTCTAAAATTCTTCTTCTATTTTTTTACATAACCCAATGCCTTTTCTAAATATCTGTTAGCTTTTTTTTTTTCTTTCAGTTTTTGTCACGGGCTGGGTTTGAATCCAGTACCTCCAGCATATTGGGCCAGCACCTCACTCCGTTGAGCCACAGGCACCACCCATCTGCTAGCTTTTTATTACCCTAAAGGGTGTCTGAAAAAAATATTTTTAAGGCAAAAGGCCTTGGAAAAAAGTATGTGTATTTATTCTTTTTTTTTTTTTAAATACCGGGGCTGCAGCTCCGCCTCTGCGGGGAGTCTCAGAACTCAGGCCCAGACACTGAGCACTTGGCAGTTCCTACCGCTGCGGCTGCCGCCACTCCTGCAGTTCCTGAAAGTCCCCAGCTACGCGGGCCCCCCCGCCACATGTATTTATTTTTTAAAAGAACTATATTTTTAGCCCTATCCAAAGTGAAAACATACGTAATTACTGATTTTGCATGGTTGTAAGTTACATTAATATCCAATTGACTAGAAAAGCAATAATACACCTTAAAATTATACATCTTAACTGTATTAGCTATAAATGTGATGGCTTCAAAATCATGCCTGAAAACTTTTTCAGTCTTTGTTGAAGTCATTTACCATAAATTACTAAGATACTGATAGATGGTATACTTTCATTTATCTCCTAAGTACTCTCTATTCCTTCTGCTAAAGCAGCACAGTTGTTGCCTTAGCACTGTGGCGCCTGTGGCTCAGTGGGTAGGGCACGGGCCCCATATATTTAGGGTGTGGGTTCAAATCCGACCCTGCCAAGAGTTAGACGTTGCTGTGAGCTGTGATGCCACAGCAAGTGCCATAAAATGAGACTCTGTCTCTAAAAACCGAAAAATAGAGTGCAGGGTACAGATATTATGTGATATTACATGTGTAGTAATACTATAAAATAGTCTGAGTAACTTATTTGGATGATAATATTGTTGAATCTTTACGTAATTGTACTCCATACCAAATAGGAGACTTAGTTTCCTGCAAAGTCAATTAAACATGCAATTAAAAGTTACCCCCCCGTGTCTCTTTCCCATAGCTATCAGTACAAATTCTCCAGGGCCATCATCTCTGCACAGATATGTATATTGTACAGGATTGCTCATTTGAACTATATTCCAAATGGCTTTAAAATATTGAAAGTTCTGGGCAGCGCCTGTGGCTCAGCGAGTAGGGTATCGGCCCCATATAAGGAAGGTGGTGGGTTTGGGCCCAGCCCCGGCCAAACTGCAACAAAAAAATAGCCGGGCATTGTGGCAGGTGCCTGTAGTCCCAGCTACTCAGGAGGCTGAGGCAAGAGGAGTTGGAGTCCAGGAGTTGGAGGTTGCTACGAGCTGTGATGCCACAGCACTCTACCGAGGGTGATAAAGTGAGACTCTGTCTCTTAAAAAAAAATTGAAAGTTCCATTTTACAATTTATTCTGCTCAGTGATCAGTATGGTGTACCCCCTTCATCTTGATAAAAGTCACGAAGTTTTTTTATTCTTTAAAATTCCTGATTCTGTGTGTTGTAGCAGAAGGTAGGGGGAGAGCAGGTCATAAAAAAGAGAAAAATTCAATCAGCACTAAGAATGAGGCAGAACAGTATTTAGGAAAAGTTTAACACATTTCCTGCCATGATAGATATTTCTATCCTTTGATACACTCAGTCAGGCAGTCCTTGTGTGTGAATCAGCAGAAATGGAGAGGGGACAACATAAAAAATAATCGAATGTTGGATTTTGAACTTCAAACATTTACATTTAGAGGAATACGAAAAATTTGGATACAGGACCGATGTATTCAGAAGTTATGATCCGTAAGAAAATTTTAACAGCTTCCTTCCTCTCTTCCCACACCTCCAAAGTGAAAGATTCCTTTATTTGGGAGAGAGGAATGACAGAAGAAGCATAAAGAAGAAAAGTCTGTGAGGGGTTAGAATTTAGGGTGACAGGACTCAACCTGTAATGACCAGTAGATGAGAACAGAGATGAGTAGAGAACATTAACGTAAGGAGGGATTTAGTTTAAGGTGACCAGACGTCCTGCTTTTGGCAGGACAGTCCCGATTTTTAACAATTTGTCCCGCATTCCATGGCATTTTTAAAAAGTCCCAATTTTTGGAAAGGATGCACTACGACAAGCCAGGGAACGGCAGGAGAACGGGAAAGGAATATACGGTTTTCAGTTGCCATGTGGCTATTTCGCCAGGATATGAGTTTTATATTATTTTTGTTAATTTTATAATGTTAAACTTTAATAATAACAAATAATTGTTGAGAACTGATTATCGAGAACGGCTTATCAAAGTTCGCATTGTTGATCAGTTGTTAGAATTCGACAAGAAATATGCCAAAGAATAAAATAATACTATACATAATTTTTGTAAATTATACTTATGTTGAAATTAAAAAAATATATTACAATACTATTTTTGCGTTCTATGAAAATTTTTGTTGCTCCATATAGACCAAATTTTTAATTAAGAACCACCACTCACCCCACCCCCGGTCAGTGGTGTCCCACTATACCAATGTTAAAATCTGGTCACCTTAATTTAGTTTTAGTTCTCTTATTGTTGGTAACTGGTGAAGATTAAAAAACAAACAAAATTATATGTACCCTCATGTTAACCTGAAATTTTTTTTAAAAGAAAGCAACAAAAACCACATTCCTTTATTATTATTATTATTTTTTTTTTTTTGCAGTTTCTTGGCTGGAGCTGGGTTTGAACCCACCACCCTCAGCATATCGGGCCTGGCACCCTACTCCTTGAGCCACAGGCGCCCCCCACACACACACACACATTCTCCTTTTAATAGCAAACAAACAGTTCATCTCCTCTTGGTTGTCCAGCAGGCATGACGTCAGTCAAGTTTGCTCTAGATTTGTTCAATTTACATTCAGTGTCACTTGTTAGGACAGACCTCTTGTGTTTTTCTCTAAAGACACTGATCATCTCTGACTGTAGTGTAGCACTATAATCACTGTGGAGTGACTGTGAAAGGAAAAGACCGTTGCATGTAGACTTGGGAGGGACTGAACAGAAACAACTAAGTAACTTTTCCCAGGGCAGAATTCACACATCCCAGTGAGATGGAAAGGCTCAATGAGGTCACGCTCATACTATGAACCTGAATATACACTGCAGAACACTTCTATACAAGAGTAGAGTGTCTCTCTTGCTCTTTTAGTATAATTCAAGACATGAACAGGTTATGTGAAAAACTATGCAAAGTCAAGGCCAGAATCCTGTAATCTATGAATTGCAAACAGGACATACTCCTAAAAGTGTGGTCCTTGGACCAGCATCAGCATCACCGGGGAGTCTGTTAGAGACGCTGACTCTCAGGTCCTACCTGGACCCACTGGCTCAGAACCTACAGTTTAACACAATCCCCAGGATCCTTTCACATACAGTTAAGTTGGAGACACACTGGCCTATGGCACTGGTTCTCAATTTTTGGTTTTTTTGGGGGGGACTGTGTCTTGCTCTGATATGTGTGGTTCAGGACTCAGACATTAGTTCACATCACAATTTTGTGTAAAATATTCCATGGCCCTAAAAACTTCAAATAAAAAGGAAAACAGATCTTTATCACCCCTTGTTTGTGTGTGTTCTCCAGAAGACAACACATATCACATCAACTAAGGTGCTACTATTTTATTAGAGAATGCAACCCCTGGGAATAGGAAAGAAGGGGACATAGCAAGGATAGGAAGAAAAATAAATGAATCCAACATTGCAAATCTAACTGGCCAAGTGCCTGGTATCAAGAACAACTAATTAAGTTGTCTCATAGAACCAACTTCCAAAATGCCATGTGAACAAATGCATCTTAGGACAATCCATCAGGAGGGAAGGTGGGAGACTTTACCTGCTAGCTCTAAGCATCCTTTTCTCACTGCTCTAAGGTTTGCTCCACTGCGCTTCCGGATTGCATTTGTATTGGAACTAAGCAGGTCCTGCAGCTTCTCAGGTCTCCACATCAAAGAGGGATAACCTGGAGAAGTATGAGATGAAGAAAGTTGCTATTAGTTTCTCCTATGTGAAGCTGGTCAGAGTCCAGACCGTGATGGTTGTCAGAGCAGCAAAACAAGTGCCTCAAAACTTGAGATACCTAAAGCCTCAAGGCCTGATGTGGCATGTGAGGTGCATTTGATAAAATCTCTCCCATCCCCAACTCCAGCCAAAGGTGACCCTACTTCGAGTATGAAACCCTACCTAAATGGCTTGAAATTAGATATATATGCAGCCATGGAGAAAATATCTCTTCTGTTTAAGTGAAACAGTAAAGAGATAATTTTTTATTTTTTTCTATTTTTATTTTTTAGAAACTGAACATGGACAAGGCAGAGGGGATGGAGATGTTAGGTGCTCAGGGTCTGAGTCTGAGAAATACCTTAGATTGATGAAATATCCAACAGGCTACAAAGTTGGGGTTCTTGGCATTGTCAGACAAAAACAACCATTGATGATTGTGGCAGAATATCGAAGTTAAATTGAGTAAGATCATGGACCAATAGAGAGATGGAGGGAATAACATTTAGTACCTATAACATTCTCTAGCAGATTGGACAAAGTAGTGACTATATTTGTGCTAAGGTTGTACAGAATTTGGTGCAGAAAGCTCTGCCCAGAGGTTTATTAGACTAAAGAATGTAAATGGAACCTGCCTGATGTCTGTGTTGGATGAATCACCGCTTGCCAAAAGGAAGTTTAATCAGGCAAAATGTGGTAAAATCATAAGGAGTAACATGAAGTGAAAAAAGGTACATGTCTGAAGACCTGTGTAAAGGATACAAATAAGCCAGTACCCACCTTAAGCTAATACATCTATCATGTATGCACTTTGCACAAGAGAACTAAAATTTATTTTCAAGCACCTGAAAAAATTACAAAAACCCAAATAAAAGTACAATTAAAGTTTTCAGTTTTTCCCCAAACCACCATGCAAAAGTCACAAACCAAAATACAGTAAAATAATAGTAGAAAAATGAGTGACAAAAAAGTAATACACTCAGCACATAACTCAAATATTTCAAAAAGTAAATGCACAATTTTGTATAATTTGTAGGTAAACGTGAAACTCAAATTGGCTGGGTTTGAACCTGCCACCCTCAGCATATGGGGCCGGCGCCCCACTCACTGAGCCACAGGCGCCACCCATGAAACTCAAAATGGAAATTACAAAACGTTTACTTTAAAAAACTGCAATGAGGGTGGCACCTGTATGTAGCTCAAGCAGCTGAGTTGCCAGCCACATACACCAGAGCTGGCGGTTCAAATCCGGTCTGGGCCTGCCAAACAATGACAACTACCACCAACAAACAGCCAGACTTTGTGGTGGGCACCATTAGTCCCAGTTACTCGGGAGGCTGAGGCAAGAGAATCACTTAAGCCCAAGAACTGGAAGTTGCTAGCTATGGCACCCTACCCAGGGCAATAGCTTGAGGCTCTGTCTCAAAAAAAAAAAAAAAAAAAAAAAACCAGACAAAAAACTGCAAAGAACCATACTACATTTCAAACCTGAGCATTTCAGCTAAAGTAGTAACAAAAAAAAAAAAAATGACGTATAGCCTCAACTACTTTTACTAGTAGTTAGAAAGTCTGAAAATAAACCAATTAAGATTTCAATATAAGATGACAGAAAAAGAATTAGATAAAACGAAACACTCTCAATGGGAAAAAAAGTTAAATAAAATGACAAAGGCCAGGCATGGTGGCTCATGCCTGTAATCCTAGCACTCTGGGAGGCCAAGGCAGGTGGACTGCCTGAGGAAGAGCAAGACCTCATCTCCAAAAAATAGCCAGGTGTTGTGGCAGGGGCCTATAGTTTCAGCTACTCGGCAGGCTGAGGCAAAAGAATCACATGAGCTCAAGAATTTGAGGTTGCTGTGTGCTATGATGACATAGCACTCTACCAAGGGTAACAAAGTGAGACTCTGTCTCAAAATAAATAAATAAATAAATAATAAAATGATAAAACAAAAAAAGCTATAGGTTTGACTAACAGATACATAAACCGTTTGGTTGACAAGAATTAAAAAGCATACACACAAAACTTTGTCAAGTTCAATTTTTTTTTTTTGAGACAGTCTCACTTTGTCACCCCCAGTAGAGTACTGTGGCATCATAGCTCACAGCAACCTCTAACTCCTGTGCTCAAGTGATTCTCTGGTCTCAGCTTCCCCATCAGCTGGGACTATGGGCATCTGTCACAACACCTGGCTATTTTTAGAGACAAAGTCACACTCTTGCTCAGGCTGGTCTTGAACTCCTGCACTCAGTCAATCAACCTGCCTCAGCCTCCAAAAGTCCTAGGATTACAGGTGTGAGCCACCATACCTGGCCTAAGTATAATTTTATTTTTAAAGAGAAGGAAGATAAGGAAGGTGTGAATAAACAATATTGGTAATAAATAATGACTATTTAGTAGTCTTTTACTGAAGATTAAATAAGGGTAAAATAATATCCATTGAACAACATTCTAGAAGTTAATTTGAAAATATGGATAGGATAAAAAAAAACTCTAAGAAAATATAAACAAGCAAAGTGAACCACGAAGAAGAAAATCAAAAAATAAAAGGAATGCTGGTAAGTTACTTAAACCACAAAGATATCAATTTTTTTAAAAGAAGGTAATTTCAATTGTATAAAACTGTTGTAATATACAAAAATGATGGATAATTCCTCCATTATTTTATGAGTTTGGCAATGACTGTGGCCCACAAGAGAGAAAAGACCAAGAAAGTAAAAATGTGTTAATCACGTTCATAAACAGAAAACAAAAATTCTAAATAGAATATTATCATAATCAATGCTTCATTACAACCAAAGGCTTAATCACAAGATTGTAAGAAGGAAAGCATAATCTAACAAAATTCACCAACAAAGTTAATTCACTAAAATAATCCATCTAAATAAGAAAAATCAACTTAAGAGATGTCAATATACCATTGAATATTCAGCAACCATTCATGATAAAAAAAAAGTCTTCCCAAACTTAACTCTCATCAATGTACATAACAAATATGTATAACAAAGATATGTACACAGTATAAGATGCAAAGTTCTAGAATAATACACACTCAGAAATTTTTTAAAAATCACTTATCTCTAATCAACATTGCTCTGAAAGTCTAGCCACTGCAATAAATGACAAGGAAAAAATACGGCGTCTATAAAAGTTGAAAAGTATTAAATGAAGTATTATTTGTAGAGGAAATGATCATCTATGTAAACAATCTAAGATAATCAACTGACAATTAGAACTAAAGCAAGAATTTAGTTATGGTCAAATACAAGATGGACATAGAAGAAAAACTGGCTACTACATACAACAATAACCAGACTTTTTTTTTTTTGGCTCAGTGCCAGGTGCTCAGTGGTTAGGGCGTCAGCCACATACACCAGGGCTGGCAGGTTTGAACCCGGGCCAGGCCTTCTTAACAACAATGATAACAACAACAAATGGAAAAAAAATAACCAGGGTTGTGGCAGGTGCCTGTAGTTCCAGCTACTTGGAAGGCTGAGGCAAGAGAATCGCTTAAGCCCAAGAGTTTGAGGTTGCTGTGAGCTGTGACACACAGCACTCTACCAAGGGCAACTTAGTAAGACTCTGCCTTGAGAAAAAATAAAATGAAATAAATAAACCAATAATGAGATATTTTTAAAAAACAAATTTATAATATCAAGTGCAGGTAGACCTGTGGCTCAGTGAGTAGGGTGCCAGCCCCATATACCAAGGGTGGTGGATTTGAACTCAGCCCCAGCCAAACTGCAACAACAACAAAAAATAGGCAGGAGTTGTTCTGGGTGCCTGTGGTCCCAGCTACTCGGGACGCTGAGGCAAGAGAATCGCCTAAGCCCAGGAGTTGGAGGTTGCTGTGAGCTGTGATGCCCCGGCATTCTACCGAGGGTGATAAAGTGAGACTCTGTCTCTTTAAAAAAAAAAAAAAAAAAAGATGGGGCTATTAAATGTAGAATGGGGACACCTGAATGTACATGGATGCAGATGATGACAATTCACTTTAAAATTACCTATAAGTGGCTCAGTGCCTGTGGCTCAAGCGGCTAAGGTGCCAGCCACATACACCTGAGCTGGTGGGTTGGAATCCAGCCTGGGCCCGCCAAACAATAGCGGCTGCAACTAAAAAAATCACGGAGCATCGTGGCGGGCGCCTGTAGTCCCAATTACTTGGGAGGTGGAGGCAGGAGAATTGCCTGAGCCCAGGAGTTGGAGGTTGCTGTGAGCTGTGATGCTACAGCACTCTACCCAGACTGACAGCTTGAGGTTCTGTCTCAAAAAAAAAAAAAAAATTACCGATAAGTCACCTTTGCCAACCAAAGCTGCCACTCTTCTGTAGGGTGGTAAAGTAAAGCCTCAAGGCAAATCTCTGGACAACTCTTCTTGTGGGGCCTCATTGAGACTTCCTTTCCGGTAGAGTTATGCCTCTGACCCGGAAATCCAAGCTAGACCCTCGCGCTGGCTGCTTCTCCGGCGTGTCTTTGTGCACGAGCGCAGACAGATCTTTCTGAGGGTTAGTAGGTGCTACCTTTTTGTTTTGTAATGACTGTGATGTCTTGCCACTAGCTATGTCTCCTTAAGACTGAGCGTCTGAGACTTTCTCCGCTTTTGCGAGTTGCTCACAGGAGCCTCACGATCTTTGATCGTCAGGGCCTCTGCTCTCGCACGCCATGGCCGCAGCCCCGAATTCTGGTGGCCGAGAAGGTGTTATCTTGGCATCAGTGAAGATGAATCAGGATCAGAACTGTGTGAACTTGGAGGATTGGTTTGTGCACTTAACCCCTGAGGAGTGGGAAATACTTGATGAACGTCAGAAATGTATGTACTGTGATGTAATGCAGGAAAATTTTGCACTTGTGATCTCACTGGGACCTCAAGCTTTTGCACCCCGTCTTGTTGTCAATCTCTTGCCAGAAAGAATGCCCATATTACCTATTAGGGTAAACACGGCTCTGGCCAAGGGGGTGATGCGTGGAGTGCAAAATGATGGTGCATCTTCTAAGCAGGGTGGTGTTGTAAGAGCATCACAGGTGGGGACTCCTCAGGGGAAGATTACTCAGATGGGGAGTCCTGGGGCAGTTCTGAGCACCCAAGATGCCGACCTCTGCAATTTGTGTGACCCAGTGATGAAGGAAATTTTCCACCTGGCTAAAAAGCAGGGAAAACGCCCTGGGCACCAGCCATGCACGTGTAAGTCATGCGGGAGAGATTTCTGGTTCAGTGTAAACCGTAAGGAAATGCAGAGGAAGATGATTGGAAAGAAGTACTTTTGCAGGGAAAATGGCCAGGCTTCACTTGTGAAGAGCTTAAGTTGCCAAGGGCCAGAAAAAGCCGTTACTTGCAGGGAGGGTGAGATAAATTTCTCCCCAAGCGCTGGGCTTGTCCACCAGCAGGCGACTAATAATGCCGAGACGCAACGCAAAACTACTGCGTGTGAGAAGGCCTTTTACCTTGGGCAGAGTGATCATAAGTCCAGTGAATATGGGAACTACTCCAGCTCTGATAAAAACCCTCATGACCCAAAAATGGGCACAAAAGAAAAGGCTTATGAGTGCAGTGAATGTGGCGAAGTCTTTTGCTATAGCGAAGACTTGGTAATGCACGAGAGATTACACAGAAAAGCAGCACCTTACCAGTGCAATGAATGTAGGAAATGTTTTGCCTACAAATCCACCCTTGCGCTGCACCAGCGAATTCACACAGGTTATAAGCCTTATGTGTGTCCTGTATGTGGGAAAGACTTTACCAGAAGAACATACCTTATTCAGCACCAGAAAATTCACACTAGAGCAAAGCCTTTTGAGTGCAACCAATGTAATAAAGCCTTTGGTCGCAGAGACACACTTAACCAGCACGAGAAAACTCATAGTGGAGAAAAGCCCCACGTATGCCGCAGTTGTGGGAAAGCCTTTGCCCGGAGATATGTGCTTGTTGAGCACATGAAAATCCATCCTGAAGAAAATGCGTATGAGGGTGATGAAGGTGGGAGCCCAAATTGCGATCCTTCAGCCCACCAAAGTCAGAGCACAGAAAATGCTCACGTGTGTAGCAGATGTGGACAAGCCTACCTTAATAGGTGCCACCTGGTTGAACACATGAAAATTCACACCACAGCAGGCTGTGTGGATGAAGAGAACATGGAAAATAATTTGGGGGCACCTCCAGCCTCAAATATTGAAAATGTCACCCTGGAGGAGGAGGCTATGTGTTTGGAGGATGTAGGAAAGCCTCCTGACGATGCTCCCACTTCAAATGGCATGTGAAAGCTCCCACTGCAGAAAGGCATTGCCAGTACAGCAGTTGGGATGACCTTTTAGCTTCACCTTTTAAGTTTATTTAGCACATGAGGCACTTTACACTGGAGAAAGGCCTTAAGGCTACAAGGATTTTACTGTCTCCTTGTTCAACAGAGCATGACTCACAAAAGAGAAAAGCTCTGAGAGTAGCCTTTGTGAGGAAGCCAAAAATCAGAAGCTGAACTTTGTACATTCGTGTATATATAACAGGAGCCTTTGTACATTTGTGTGTCTATGACAGGAGCATTGCCTACAAGTGCCAAGGGTGTGGGAAGCTTTCAGGAGCTATGTTGAATTTTCAAACCTGCCCGAGGGCCCTCACCTGAGCTATGTCGTTGCCAGTGTTTGCTGCAGAAGCTATTCCACAGTGTCGGAGTCACCCCAGTGTGCTCAGAGAAAGCAGACTTCTACTCTCTTCTGTTTCCTGGGGAAATCATGAATGGCGTGAACCCAGGGAGGCCTTTTTCTCTCTCATCTAATGGTTTGCAGTGTGGACATGACCTCCAGGTACTGCTTAAAATAGCTGAGCAGGAATCTGCTGCAAGTTTCCAGAGGTTTCTCTTCTTCATGGACAGCACAGATTCCTCATGGAATAGCTGAAATTAATTTCTCCAAGTCACCCATCCATGGAACTTCCTGTGCTACACTGGACTGATTTATGCAATGACTTGTACATGATTTGTGCCTTATTGTTTAAAACTTTGCTGGGTTATAACATGATATGGGATTGATTTATGACAAAAGATTTGTGATGGACGGCACCTGTGGCTCAGTGAGTAGGGTGCCAGCCCCATATACTGAAGGTGGTGGGTTCAAACCCAGCCCCAGCCAAACTGCAACAACAACAACAAAAAATAGCCGGGCATCGTGGCTGGTGCCTGTAGTCCCAGCTACTCGGGAGGCTGAGGCAAGGGAATCACCTAAGCCCAATAGCTGGAGGTTGCTGTGAGCTGTAACACCACAGCAGTCTACTGAGGGTAATAACGTGAGACTCTGTCTCTAAAAAAATAAAAAAATAAAAAAATAAAAAAAAGATTTGTGCCTTATTGTTTACAACTTTGTTCTGTTCATGATATGGTATTGATTTGTGACAAAAGAATTGGGCTTTGCCAACGTGAAGGGAGAAACATCTTTGATATGGGCTCCAGAGTGCCTTAGAATACCTCTTGGTCCACTTTGGCCTAATTTGCATGCTTATAAAGCCCTCTTAGGAAATACTATAGAGCTCTGTGGAAATGATCTTGTGACCTGGTATCAGGACATCCTATGAGCAATAAATTCACACTAGGGACAGCATGATTTAGTCCCTCTTACCCAGGGGATATGTAACAAATCCCATCACTGTTGAAGTATAGCTTTCTTCTAAGACCAACCAGAAGTCATGACCTCTGGAGCCTAAGACTTTATCTAGTCTTCAGATAAGACCTATAAGGGCTAAGGGGGTAACAGAATCGCTACATTTTTTATTGTAATGTGTTGAATATTGTCATCATTCCTGATGTTAAAATTTATTAAGGTTAAAGATGTTAATTCTGTTTTTCTACCTTTTCAAATTGCAAGCCTTAAGGCTAACCCTGCTAAATGTTATTTTGCTTCCTTAAAAATTCTTAAATGGGCTTGATTATCTATCTTTCAGAGAAAACATCTTTGAAAAAACAAAACTAAGCCAGGTGCAATGGTATTTGCCTATAGTCCTAGCTGGAGGCTAAGGCAGAATTGTCACTTGAGCCCAGGTGTTTTAGGCCAGTGTGGCCTACCTAGTTAGACCCCCATTATCTAAAAAAATAAAAGTCACTAATATAAAAATTTTAAAATCTTTTAAAAAGCTGTAAAACTCTCAAAAAAATTAAAAATTACATTAAAAATTTTAAACTATTAAAATTTAAAAAAATATTTAAAGTTTTTAAAAACTTTTGGTAGGCAGATAAGACCTACAAGGGCTAATGGGGGGCTCATAATATTTTTTTGAGACAGACTCTCATTTTGTCACCATTGGTAGAGTGCTGTGACATCATAGCTCACAGCAACCTGAAACTCTTGGGCTCAAGTTATCCTCTTGCCTCAGCCTCCCGAGTAGCTGGGACTATAGGCACCTGCCACAACACCCGGCTATTTTTCAGGGATGGAGTCTCACTCCTGAGCTCAAACAATCCACCAATCCACCTGCCTCAGCCTTTCAGAGTGCTAGGATTACAGGCATGAGCCACCTCATCCAGCCAATAAGTTTTTTTTTTTTTTTTAATTGAATGGTAACTATGTACATAAATGCACTTCTGGGGTACAGTGTGGGGTTTTCACATGCAATCCGAAATACTTCCATCAAAAAGAATAATAACACCGTTCAGTTTCAAAATAAGCATACTTGATACAGAAAAATATGCATAGTAAGAAGTAGTGACTACTATAACAAATAATGGTGTTTTTGTTTTGTTTTGTTTTGTTTTGTTTTGCAGTTTTTGGCCAGGGATGGGTTTGAACCCACCATCTCTGGCATATGGGGCCGGCGTTCTACTCCTTTGAGCCACAGGCGCTGCCCCCCAAAATGGTTTTGTGTCTACTCTGAGAGGCATGCACAGATTTCATACGACTGTGGCTCTGTTTGATAATGTACAGATCTTCTCAGGACCTATAGATTTCTTTATCTTTTATGGCTAAGGGCGGTATCAGAGCAAATAATCTAAGCATTTTGGGGATTTCTGTACTTGGCTGGGCTGGAGAGCTTATGGCTATCACTGCACAGGTTTTAGTAGAGAGAAAAGAGGTTTTAGTAGTCCAGGGACAGATACTGTATGAGCCAGTCAGTGTTTGGATAGATGTGGCCTTCATAGCTCTCCAGTTTATACTGCCATGAAAGCAGAGATGACCCACCGAAGATAATAGGAAGGGGGATATGATCATATACGATTAGTTGATTTTTGAAGAGAAATTAAATATTCACATCTTTATTTGAAGTAAGTTTATCTCAAACAGATTTATTGGTGTATAATTAGAATATGATAAACTGCACTTACATTGTAAAATTTGATGGATTTTGACATATGTACACCTGTGATACAATCACCACAATTAATCAACATATCACCCCCAAAAGTTTTCACATGCCTTCTAATGTCTTCCTCTTGCCCCTCCCTGGTCTCTCATCTGCATAACAACCACTGATCTGTTTTATGCCACTTGACATTAGTTTGTATTTTCTATAATTTTGTATAAATGTAATCATACAGCATATGTTTATTTTTTTTGTCTACCTTCTTTAAGCATTGTTTTGAAATTAATATTACTGAAAATATCAATAAGTTTTTTATTTTTGAGTAATATTTCACTGTGTTGCTGTACTACAATTGTTTATCCATCCATTGTTGATGGACCTTTGGGTTGTTTTCAATTTGGGGTACTAAAAACAGAGCTGATTTGGAAAAAAAAGAATCTTTAATGACTTCACAGAGACAGTCTCCTTGCCAAAGAAAGGCAGCTCCTTAAGACTAAACCCCACCACTCATATTGCTTCTACATAGCATGTCAAGGTCAGGTTCTAGCATGATCCAGGGGAAATTTTCAAGATCTGAGTAGATAGCACTTTTATTTAATATAGCCTCATGTTATCACAAATTTGGATAGGCAAGAAATCAGAACATACTGCAGGAATGGGTTTCAAGTTTGCTGAACAAAGGAAAGTAGAGCATAAGGTTAAAACAGGTACAGTTTATCAACACTGGGGCACTTACTTGAAGTGTAACATTAAGGGCAAGGTAAAGCAGCTTGCTGAAGCCTAGATTAAATGGTTACACAAAAGAATTCAAATATCTCAGAATTTCCTTGGGTTAATTTTTTCTATATCTCAGAAGGAGGACTCCTGCACGTTGCATTTCCAACTTTTCTTTTCCTCCGGCTTTTCGTCATGTAAATTCAGCCAGTGGGAGACACCTGAGAGAGACTGGAGGGCAGGAAATAGAGAAAATCCAGGTTTCTTCTCCTTCTGTGCTTCACTTGGCTTCTCTGGTAATGTCTGCATCTCCTTTGTCTCAGTAGCCCTTCCAGACAGTCCTACCACAGTTCCAATATTTACCAAGTCATCTTGAGCCCTGGAGACGTGTAACACCAGCCTAGCTTTGTCCCTCTAGCTTTGGGGTGGTAACTGCTTCCTGCTGATGTTAATCTGTGTTGCCCTTCCTATTCAACTGAGTGGCCAATTCTCTTACATTGCTTCTGTTTAAGTACTGTCTAAAATTATGTTTTCTTAAATTCTGTTTTGTTTTGGTTTTTTCTGGTTTTTTTTTTGTTTAAATTCTAACTGATACGTGACTATGCTGAAAGGATAAGAGGAAGAGGGTAAATGCATGCGTAAGCAATGAGAGCTAAGTATTCTTTAACCGTGGTCTCTGCAGAATATAGCTTTTCAAAGTAGTTGAAGAGAATTTAATGAAGGGACTATTTATAGAGTTGAGGGCAGGATTAAGGAACACATTAGCAATGGTGATGTACCCAGGAACTAACAATAGTAGGAAGCTATTCCTGTCCCTACAAAAGAAGGCAAGGGAGCCGTGTTAGTGGAACTGGCAAGACCTCTAACTGTGGGAAAGGACCACCAAACAGAATTGAAGTTGTGGCCATATGCAGGGGAAAACAGTGATCTTTAA
Source organism: Galago senegalensis (assembly GCA_963575145.1). Classification (NCBI taxonomy): domain Eukaryota; kingdom Metazoa; phylum Chordata; class Mammalia; order Primates; family Galagidae; genus Galago; species Galago senegalensis. The sequence goes on along the minus strand of CAUYTI010028832.1, from coordinate 18,338 downwards.
ACTGTATGGCAGGGAAGGGCAATAGAACATAACCTCTCTGTGCTTCTGCTCTTTGATTTCCTACCAATGCGTCTTTTCTTAGCCCATCTTGCACTGCTGTAGAAGAATAAATGAGTCTGTGTAATTAGTGCTGAAAAGAGGTTTATCTGGCCCATGGAAATGCATACTGCACAAGAAGCATGGCATCAGCATCTGCTTCCTGAGAGGGCTTTGGGAAGCTTCCACTCAAGGTGGAAGGGGAAGGCAAGCTGGCATCACGTGGCAGCAAAAGAAAGGAAACAGGAGAAGGGAGGGTGGTGCCAGATCATTTACAACAACTACATCTCACAGGAACTAAGAGCAAGAACTCATTCAATCCCATGAGAATGGCACTTCACCATTCATAAGGGATCCACCCTCATGACCAAAACATAACACTGCCCACCAAGCGTCACCTCCAACAAAAACTTGGTGGGGACAAATACCCAAACTATTAATATATTAGCTATCACTAGCCAAATGAAATTATAAGTCAAAGCCAAAGGAAGCCCTGGTGACCCAGTCCATAGATGTTATACTCCCAGGGCATAGAACCCAACAGAGAGAGACAGAAGCTAGATTTTTTTTTTTTTTGCAGTTTTTGGCTGGGGCTGGCTTTGAACCCACCACCTCTGGCATATGGGGCCGGCACCCTACTACTTTGAGCTGCAGGCGCTGCCCTGACAGAAGCTAGATTTAAAGAAGCAAATAGAGATTGACTGACTAGCACACTCAACTTTTGAACTGAAAGTTGAGAATACTAGCTAATATTGATAAACCAAGAAATAGTTACGGCTCAGCGCCTGTGGCTCAAGTGGCTAAGACACCAGCCGCATACACCTGAGCTGGCCAGTTCAAATCCAGCCCAGACCCACCAAACGATGGCTGCAACCAAAAAATACCCAGGTGTTGTGGCAGGCACCTGTGGTCCCAGCTACTTGGGAGGCAGAGGCAGGAGACTCGCTTGAGCCCAGTTGGAGGTTGCTGTGAGCTGTGTGATGCCACAGCCCTCTACGCAGGGTGACAGCTTGAGGCTCTGTCTAAAAAAAAGAAAGAAAGAGTTATGAAAGTATATTATATAGCTAAAAGAGTTGTTTAAAAAAATTGGCTGGGCACGATGGCTCAAGCTTGTAATCCTAACACTTTGGGAAGCCGAGGCAGGTGGACTGCTTGAGCTCACAAGTTCAAGACCAGGCTGAGCAAGAGTGAGACCCTATCTCTACTAAAAATAGAAAAACTGAGGCAAGAGGATCGCTTAAGCCCAAGAGTTGGAGGTTGCTGTGAGCTACAATGATGCCATGGCACTCTATTGGGGGCATCATAGCTCACAGCAACCTCTAACTCTTGGGCTCAAATGATTCTCGCCTCAGCCTTGAGTAGCTGGGACTACAGGCACCCGCCACAATACCTGGCTATTTTTTAGAGATGGGCTTGCTCTTGCTCAGGCTGGTCTCAAACTCCTGAACTCAGGCAATCCACCTGCCTCAACTTCCCAAGTGCTGGGATTACAGGCATGAGCCACAGTGCCCGGTCTAAGCCAGAAACTTCTGAGAAGGAGCACAAATTATTTTCTATAATTAAAGTGAAATGTCTTCTTTAAGCAAGATAATGTTTCAGTTTTTCTATTCAAAGGAACATATAAAGTATCATAGGAAATGATGGCATTATTTTGGATAAAAAGCAAACCCAGCCCTATTAGAGATGCTGCTTCAGGAATGATAGATAATCTTTATTTCTCTGTTCATATATAGTTATGACAATATATAACACTGTTTTGAGTTGATAACAGTATTCTATCAGTTCTGGAATATATAAATTCAATACCATAGTTTTTTGATTTAATGCACACATAAATAAAAAAACAGATCAAAGGAAAGCTCATTTTTCATATGGAAATGAAAAAGAATAAGAAATAGAGGTAACTAAATATACTTTGCTCGACCCTGTAGCAAGGAACTTCAGTACACTAACAACATTTATATTAGATCTTGAACCTGTGGATTGGCGGGCTATTTTTAGTATTATTTCCCTTAGAGATGCATCGACTAAGCACACACATAATGTAATGCATTTCTCATATGCAGAAACACTTAAACTTGAGTAAAAACAAACAACCTTCTAATCTTACGGCATTTGGAAAACAGCATGTGAAAAAGAAATTACGGTATGGATTTGACAGTAAAATAAAATGACAGAAGTTGATTCCCACATCTATTCTTCAGCTTGAGGGAGATCTAAATTAATGTGATACAGAAGGTAAAATGAGCCAACCAAATACACAGCATCTTAGTTCATTTTGTGTTGCTATAACAGACTACCTCATACTGGGGAATTTATAAGGAAAAAAATTTATTTCTTACAGTTCTGGACACTGGGAAGTCCAAGGTCAAGGGCCCACATCTGGGTAGGGTCTTTGTGCTGCATCATCGCATGGTGGAAGGCGAGGAGGAAGCAGGCATGTGAGACAAAGAAAAAAGGAGTTAAACTTACCTTTTCTATTGAGAAGGAGCCCTCTCCTGTGATAACAAACCCATTTCATGGATAATGGCATTAATCCATTCATAAGGGCATAGCCCTCATTTTTTTTTAAGACAGTTTTATTATGTTGCCCTCGGTAGAGTGCTGTGGCGTCACAGTTTGCAGCAACCTCAAACTCTTGGGCTTAAGTGATTCTCTTGCCTCTGCCTCCCAAGTAGCTGGGACTACAGGTGCACACCTCGACGCCCCTCGAAGGGTGGTTGGAGTTGTCATTATTGTTTAGCAAGCCTGAGCCTGGCTCGAACCCACAACACTCGGTGTATGTGGCCTGTGCTACAGGTGCTGAGCTACAGGTGCTGAGCTACAGGTGCTGAACTGAGCTACAGGTGCTGAACCATATTCACTGAGCTACAGGTGCTAAACCATATTCACCTAATTTTAAAGGTCCTACCTCTCAACACTTACAATGGCAATTAACTTTTAACAGGAGTTTTTCGGGGGACAGACATTCAAACCATAGCATACAGCCATCTATTTCAAAAGTACTTAATTCTTAAATGCCCCAATGATTTATTTATCTACCTGATACAGGTAGATAAATATGAGGTTTTCTCCCACTCAGGGCTGGACAATGACTTCCACTTCCCAGGCCTAAGGAAGCAGACTTTTTCTCTCCAAAAACTGCACTCTCTGAATGCAAACAAGACAAGAGAAAAGCAGTTTTTCCAGTACTCCAGTAAGCTAAGCCCCTTCTACAGCCCCTTCTGCCACTTTTCCCAGAGCTGAAGGAATTGCTTGTTAATATCCTCATTCAGTGCCTAATTGACACTGAAGTCTGTCGAGTCCTGGCCAAGTGTAATTCCCAAACAGTATAAAATTCTTACATGAAAGATTGGTGGGGGCACCTCTCACTTGGATCTCCCCCCCACCGCCAGAGGCTCTGGTGCCTTTCCTCCCTTCCCTATTCCTTTCTATCTTAATAAATTCTGTCTTAACATTGACCTCTGTGGTCTGTGGGTTCAATTCCAATCTCCTAGACCAAGGACTTACTGCAGAAAGAAATTCCAGGAACGTATTCTTTGAGCATTTTTTTCCTAACTTGTAAACATCAAAGTTTCCCTTTGTGACAAGTTACTGACAAAAAGGTCAGTGTTTTTTTCAACTGAGAAAAATCAAGTCTACTCAAGGTAGCCTGCACTCGTAACTTTGCATTTTGAAAGGTAGCAAGCCATTATAAGAAATGAAATTCTACCTTCATGGTAATGCAGTTAGAAGCCTCCAATGCAACAATGCTAATAATAAGATTTTAAAAGCTATTTTTAACCCACAAAGTCAAGCAATGACTTGTAGGATTGATTTTACTTCACTGAGGGTATATTAATGTGTCACTGCTTTAGGTATCAGAATAACACATTTATTTCACTATAAAAATAAAACAGTAGTTCAGCTCTAGATTTAAATTGCTAAATTATTTCATGCCTATCTATTTGGTGAAATACTTGAATAGTGAACTAAAAGAAAATCTTAAGGCTCCCCCGTCACAACTAACTGACCAGACCCCCTCTTGGCCAAGGGAATCCCTAAAACAGTTGCTAGCCATGAGAAAGAAGGTGAGAAATACCTCATCACTGACCCTTCCTCTTCTTAGAGATGTCCTCTGTGACTCATTACCAGGCTTAAAGCTATACAAGACCTACCTGCAGGTCCTTAACATACATAACAAACCACCTGAGTCTGTCCAATACTTTGTCTCTAATTACCAGACTCTTTATCTTAAGCATTCCTTTTCACTGATTTCTGGCCTTTTAGACAAAGCCAATGTCAGCTGAAGAATCTTTTTTTTTTTTAATTAAATCATAGCTGTGTACATTATGTGCAATCATGGGGTACAGGGTGGTGTTTTCATATGCTTAAACCCACTTACAACCTGTAAGCTCTTCGCTTCCAGGCGAGTGACTTTTGGGGGCCCAAAGAATATATGTTTTCCATGTATTGATCTGTGACATCACTTATAATTCCTGTCTCCCTGAAATGTATAAAACCAAACTGTTACCCCACTGAGAGCGCATGTAGTGAGTATAAAATGGGAGTCAGTCAGACTGGGGCTGAGGTGGCACAGTTGGTCTGGCCGGCTTAGGTCCTAAGTGACCTTCACCTCATGTCCCCCATTCTTGTTGTTTTATAAATTCAGCGATAATCTAAAATTGTATATCTTTTTTTCTTTTTCTTTAGAGACAGAGTCTCACTTTGTTGCCCTTGGTAGAGTGCCCTGGCGTCACAACTCACAGCAACCTCCAACTCCTGTGCTTAGGCTATTCTCTTACCTCAGCCTCCTGAGTAGCTGGGACCACAGGCACCCACCACAACATCCAGTTATTTTTGTTGCAGTTTGGCTGGGGGAGGGTTTGAACCGGCCACCCTCAGTATATGGGGCAGGTGCCCTACTCACTGAGCCACAGGTGCCGCCCTAAAATTGTATATCTTGAGTAGTTTAGAGCTATTAATTTAGGAGATCAACTTTTGAATTAGAAATGTCAATTTGGGTCATGATTATGACAATTATTGTTAAGGGTTAATTACTGTTGTTTAAGATAAGGTTTAACATGGTTTTTGCTTTAAACTTTTATATATAAAACTGTGGTTTGTTACCAAAGAGGGGCCAGCTGCCTGTCACTGTAAGCCAATACATAGAGACAGGGATATGTCCACTAAACTTTATTCATCAGAAGGCCAGGATTCCGTAGAATAGTGAGAGTAGTCTTTCCAAGACTGTTCTGATCTTCCATTTCCAACATTACAGTTTTATACATTTGAGTTCAAAGTGAAGACCATGTAAACCCTTATCTTAAACAAAAATCAGCTAAACCCATGATCCATAGTAAACAATAATCCATATAACTCAGACATTATCCAAGATAATATTATAATTCAAAAGTCAATCTCACAAATCAATCCACTTAAATCACTGAAGATAGGCATCTTCAGGGTGGGAGTTTAGTTTATAAACCATAAGAATGGGAGATGGGGTGAAAGTCAGGCAGTACTTAAACCAACCAGACCAGCTACATCACGTCTGCCCTAGCCTGAGAGACTCCATCTTTTTTTTTTTGGCTGGAGCTGGGTTTGAACCCGCCACCTGCGGCATATGGGGCTGGCGCCCTACTCCTTTGAGCCACAGGCACCACTCATCTTATGAATAAGACTCCATCTTATTCAAAATATATGTGCTTTCAGTTTTGGAAAGGGAAGAGCAGAACAGTCTTGGAGAGGCTACTCTCACTGTTCTCCAGAATTGCTAGCCTTCTGACTTAAAAAAGTTTGGTGGACCTACACGTCATCTCTGCACATTGGCTGATAGTGACAGGCAGCTGGATCCTCTTTGTCCACTACCACCACCACCTCAAGTCCACTTGCTCAAGGCTTGTTTGGTGTGGCTCTGGGTCATGGTCCTCAAATTTGGCTCAGAGAAAACTTCTTTAAATTATTTTACAGAGTATGGTTTCCTTTCCATCAACATTAGATACCTGGGCACTATTTTAATGTGTGAGGTTAATTTCATACAGCTCCTAACAATATATCTTCTATTGTCCAATATGTTCTTTTAATCTGTTATTATACAAGAATGTTTATAGTGATGATAGGGCATGTGTCTGATACAGGGTTCCCCCATTCAGGGCTGGACAGGGACCCCCTATTTTCTAGGCCTCAGTGAGCTAAGAAATCAGTCTCATCACAGAACCCCATCTCTAGGCAAAACCCTTTTCCAGGCTGCATTCTAGTATAGTCATGAGCAAGACGGCCTGATGGATTCTGGGCAGTTCTTCCTTGAACAGGGTGCACACACCCTGGCAAGGACCACATTCCTGTGCTTAATTTTGGATTATTGTCTTCGTACAGACCTCTGGCAAATTGTGGCATGCCCCAAATCCCCTGCCCATAGGCTAGGAAAAGCAGCAGCATTTAAACCCCCAGACTGAAGACTTTGGCGGGGGGCTTCCCACTTGGAATCCCCCCACCATTGTAAAAAGTTCTCTTTCCCCTCTTTTGCTTATTAATCTTTCTCCCTGTCAATAAACTCTATCCTGTCACTTATCAGTGTGGTCTGTAGTTTTATTCTTTGAATCCCTAGACCAAGGAATGAGCATAGACAGAAATTCTGACATGTGCATATCCTGCTTTCTAAGTGACAGTAAGGTATTATTTAGCCTTTTTATAATGACAGAAATGTGATAGAAATAGGTGTACCCTCCCAAATAGACCCGCCCTGTTCAGGTGAGACTCACCTGCCCAGGTAGAACTAACCTTCCCAGAAAGAATTGAGGGTATGTCTCTCCCAGGAACTGGTGGAAGGACCAATTCTTGTCTCCCTAGCCCTTTATATCCCCCTTCTGCCATTCCCCACATGTGGATTTCTTTCCCAGTTGGACATCTCATCCCATCTGTACCCCCGTGGAATAAAGCCATATTAATTGCACAAACTGGGACTCCACCTTCCTTTCACGTTGCACCTTGGAATAGTCTTTTATCCTTGGCTTCATAACCTTTCATTTGGTGCTGAACCCAGGATGCGGAGAAGCCCCTTTGGGGAGCCAAATATACCCCCATCGGACCCAGGTAAATGGACCCTTCTTCCAGCTAGATGAAAGGAAACGGGAAACCTCTCCGACGCTGCCTAAACTTCATCCACCCAATGTGAGATGAACACTCATCTAAAACTTTTCTGAACTTTTTTTTAATTTTTCTTCCCATCCTCTACTCTTAACTTCCTCTTTCCCTCTCCCTCCATCTCTGAGTCTCTTACTTCCCTCTCCATTTTCCTTCTGTCTCGTTTCACACATGGAGACCCACCTCCCTGATTCTAGCCCTAGACTTTCCTCTTCCTTCTCCTTCATTTTTTTTCTGGCTGGTTTCCACATGTGGAGGCCCATTGCTTCCCTGATCCCAGCCCTGGCTGCCCCAGTGAGCCAAGGTTGCCCATCCATCCAGTGCCTTATGTTTGGGGACACCCTCTTGTCCGCCTGAACTCAAGCTGGCTAACCCCAACCTCATTTTTTTCTGGCTGGTTTCACATCTGGAGCTAATACCTCCCTGATTCCAGCCCTAGCCACTCACACACTCACCCCAGTGAGCCAAGCTCACCCGTCCAGTGCCTTATGTTTGGGTATGCCCTCTTGGAGGCCTGGGCTCCGGCTGGTTCCCCAGCCTCGCCAGTTTTTTTCTGGCTGGTCTCACAGGTGGAGGCCTGCCTCCCTGATTCCAACCCCAGACTTTCTTCTTCCTCCTCCTCCATTCTCCCTTTAACCTCATTTCTTTTCCTACCTCCAGTTTTCGATATGGGGCACCGCTCAGTCACAGATTCCCGCTTGTTCACTTCTAAGCTGCCTTTTACCTCCAGAATCACACATTCCCCCTTCTTCACCTCTAAACTGCCTTTTGACTAATCTCAAGCCTCTAAGGCTCTATCATGACCTCAAACCAAAACGCCTCACTTTTTCCCATAATACTGCTTGGCCTACATAACTTGATGCTGGCTTGCAGTGGTCTCAACATGGCACCTTTGATCTCTCAGTTCTCACTGATCTCAATGATTACTGTCTAAAATTAGGCAAACAGTCAGAGATCCCTCATATCCAGGCATTTCTCATACTCTGAAACATTCCTTCCCTGTGTTCACATATTTTTCATAGTTGCTGCCATCTAGAATGTGGTATTCTAATATATGATGAACATATAAGACTATGTTGATTTATTTATTTATTTTTGAGAGAGAGTCCCACTACATCGCCCTTGGTAGAGTGCCATGGCGTCACAGCTCACAGCAACCTCAAACTCTTGGGCTTAAGCAATTCTCTTGCCTCAGCCTTCCAAGTAGCTGGGACAATAGGTGTCTACCACAATGCCTGGCTATTTTTTGGTTGTAGTTGTCATTGTTGTTTGGCAGGCCCAGGCTGGGTTCGAACTCACCAGCTCTGGTATATGTGGCTGGCGCCCAGGCCACTTAGTTACCAGCACCAAGCCAAGACTATGTTGATTTAATAAGTAATTTATTAATATCATGCCTCTTCTAAAATTAATGTGTAAATTTTCTAATTTTGAAGTTCTATGCCAAAGGGGACTGAGATAAAGTGAATTACTCAACCTACCATATTTGGAACATATAATTGTTCATTTTTAAATAGTTTGCACCTATAATGACAATTCCAAGCTTGGCCTCTTAAAATGGTGATATAAACAATAAGAATAAATATCTAACCCCTCTTATCTGATAAAACATAGGCCTGCGATTTTAGGACTTTAAGGTTATAACTAAAACAGTGGGGATGAACTACACAACAATAATTATCTTTTGAATAATTTTGCACCTAAATTTTTATTAAATATAATTATTTTATCAAATATATATTTTTTCCTAATAAAGGAATTATTATATTATTATATTATATATATTATTTTCAAATATATATATTTTTCCTAATAAAGGAATTATTTTATCAAATACATTATTTTCAAATATATACATACATTTTTTTTTCCTAATAAAGGTTTTGTGCAGCTGTTCCCTGTTGACCCTCAGGAAATAAAACTCCAATTGAACTAGATTAATCCTCCATACTCTGTAGAGTCAGTTTCTTTAACAAAAAATATAAGCTAATTGACATTCTTAAAAAATAGAACCTTAGACCATGTCATTCAATACAGGTGTCAATATACTAACCACTGGACAGAAGAAACTACTGAAACCTATGTAGCCTTTTTTTGTATTGCAGAATAAAAAGGGAGGATCTACGATCACTACTTGATGTATTCGCTCTTCTTCTAATGCCATTGAAGTGTAATAGAATAGCTTTTGTTGAACTATTTTCTGCCTGTAATAGAATCTTTGATTTATAAAGGTGCTGAATCATGCATTAGCTTTATTTCTCAGTATACACATAGGAGTTATTTCAACCAGAACCAAAGGTCCACAGCCATGATAGAATATAACAGCTGTTTAACATCACATAATAAAGCCATGCATAAGAAAGAGCAGTAAGAATTTCGCTTTATTGATTTAATTTTAGAACACTTGCACATTACAAGGCAATCATACCAAGCCATTTTCACTTTAAGGGGCACCACTGGTCCTAGTCTAATGAGATTCTTTCCTCAATGGAATTTAAGGGTCATACAATTTTGGAATAAGAAAATTTTTAGACAATCTACTTTACTTCCCCTCAACTTATATATTAAGAAAGTCAGGCCCAACAAAGTTAGCGGATTTGACCAAGATCACATAAGCAAATAATAGTCCCTGACTAAAGCCCAATTCTTAGCCCCTGGATCACTTTACATTACACAATTATTAAAGAGAAAAATATCATGATTCAGTTCTTACTATGATCCACAGAAAGTCTTATGTTTAAAATACATGTAAGGAACCTGTTATTCCTAGCAATTATGTGGTATGAAATAAAATGGATGGAAATCAATAGTATTTGTTTCACTGAAAATTCTTATAGATTTTCTAGGTTTGAATACATGGTCACATCAAGAAATTCAATATAGTGAAAGTGGATTCAGGGGTACAGGGAACATTTCTGCTGAGTAGGAATTCTTTAAGTAATTTTCTCATTTTCCTGGGCCCTCATTTTTCTAGTATTCTAATCTCCCACAATCTTAGTTAGGTTTGTCAGCATTCCAAAATCTGAAGGAGAGTAAGAAGGAAACATTTTTAAGAAGATAAAAAGTGGGGTGGCGCCTGTGGCTCAGTGAGTAGAGCACCAGCCCCATATACTGAGGGTGGCAAGTTCAAACCCGGCCCCGGCCAAACTGCGACAAAAAATAGGCAGCATTGTGGTGGGCGCCTGTAGTCCCAGCTACTGGGGAGGCTGAGGCAAGAGAATCACCTAAGCCCAAGAGCTGGGGGTTGCTGTGAGCTGTAAAGCCACGGCACTCTACCGAGGGCAAGAAAGTGAAACTCTCTCTCTTAAAAAAAAAAAAAAAAAGAGAGAGATTGAGGAAAATTCCAGCAGAATAAAACTATTAACCAAGTATTCATATTTTCCAAGCTTTCCATAACAAGTAGTAACTAAATTGAAGTAAAAGAGATAGATTTAGTTTGAACCTGCCACCTCTGGCATATAGAGTCTGTGCCCTACCTCTTTGAGCCACAGGCGCGGCCCTTTTTTTTTTTTTTTAATAGAGTCTCACTCTGTCACCCTTTGTAGAGTGCCATGGCTCACAACTCACAGCAACCTCCAGCTCCTGGGATCAGGCGATTCTATTGCCTCAGCCTCCTGAGTAGCTGGGACTATAGCGGGTGCCACAACGCCAGGCTATTTTTTTTTTTTTTTTTTTTGCAGTTTGGCCGGGGCTGAGTGGGAACCCACCAACCTCGGTATATGGGGCCGGGGCTCTACTCACTGAGCCACAGGTGCCACCCTACTTAATTTTTTTAGTTAGAGGTTATGCATGCTCAGTTTGGACATTAACATTAGAGCTACCAAGGACATAGCATTTTTAGCTGCAATAAACAAGAAGTCCTGGTTGCATGGACCTCTGCCTCCCACCAAGTTAGTGGCACCATAAGTACTTGGCGAAATCTCTTAACACATAGATCACTTTGCAAGAAATAATTCCAAAATTTTTTGCAACAAAATTATTTGAAACAAATAATTCCAAAAACTATAGGATCCAAAAATTCAACCTTTAAAGTCTGCTGTAATTAGTAGATGACTAAACTAAAAGTTGTAAAAGCTACTCAAAAGCCAATTAAAAACTAGTGGGCTTCTTCCATGACTTAGCAATTATGAATTGGGCTGCAATAAACATCCTGGTAAAAATATCTTCATTATAATGTGATTTTTGGTCTTCTGGATATATACCTAGTAGAGGAATTGTAGGATCAAATAGTAGGTCTATTTTTAGATCTCTAAGTGTTCTCCAAACATCTTTCCAAAAGGAACGTATTAGTTTGCATTCCCACCAGCAGTGTAGAAGTGTCCCCTTTTCTCCACATCCACGCCAACATCTCTGGTTTGGGGATTTTGTGATATGGGCTAATCTTACTGGAGTTAGATGATATCTCAAAGTAGTTTTTATTTGCATTTCTCTGATGATTAAAGATGATGAGCATTTTTTCATGTGTCTGTAGGCCGTGCGCCTGTCTTCTCAGATGGGATTACTTAAGTCATGGAAGAAGCCCAAGTGCCCATCAACACATGAATGGATCAATAAATTGTGGTATATGTACACTATGGAATGTTATGCAGCCTTAAAGAAAGATAGAGACTTTACCTCTTACATGTATATATGGATGGAGCTGGAACATATTCTTTTTAGCAAAGTATCTCAAGAATGGAAGAAAAAGTATCCAATGCACTCAGTCTTACTATGAAACCAATTTATAGCTTTCTTATGAAATCTATAATCCAATAATAGCCCAAGAAGAAGGTGAAAGGGGAGAGGGAGAGGCAGGGAGGAGGCAAGGATGGGTGGAGGGAGAGTAATTGGTGGAACCACACCTATAGTGCATCTTACAAGGGTACATGTGAAATTTACTAGGTGTAGAATATAAATGTCTTAACATAATAACCAAGAAAATGCAGTGGGAGGTGCCTGTGTCTCAAAGGAGTAGGGCGCTGGCCCAATATTCCAGAGATGGTTGTTTCAAACCCAGCCCGGCCAAAAACTGCAAAAAAAAAAAAGAAAGAAAGAAAATGCGGTGAAGGCTATGTTAACCAGTTTGATGAAAACATTTCAAATTGTATATAAAACTAGCACATTGTACCCCATGATTGCATTAATGTACACAGCTATGATTTAATAAAAACAAAAAAGTAGTGGGTTTCAAAAAGTGAAAGCAGAGAAAAAGAAAAGTTAGATTAGGTAAGGTGGAAGAAGATCCCCACAATTTAACAACATTTTAAATTCAAAAAACACTGTTACTCTAATGTGAACTATTAATATTCATTATCGAAGCATTGTTTATAATAAATTGAAAACAAATTGAATATGCATCAGTGAATAAGTGACTAAATTAATGGATAAGTGACTAAGTCAATAAGTAACTAAATTAACAATAATTTTGGCTTGGCATCTGTTGCTCAAGCAACTAAGATGCCAGCCACATACACCTGAGCTAGCAGGTTCGAATCCAGCCCGGGCCCACCAAGCAACAATGATGGCTGCAACCAAAAAATAGCCTGCATTGTGGCAGGTGCCTGTGGTTCCAGCTACTTGGGAGGCAGAGACAGGAGAATCACTTGAGCCCAGGAGTTGGAGGTTGCTGTGAGCTGTGATGTCACAGCACTCTACCCAGGGTGACAGCTTGAGGCTCTGTTTCAAAAAAAAAAATAAAGTCCTATTCATCTTTAAAAACAATTAATAATAATTTCACTGCTCTGAAATACCAGACTTATATTGAATTGAGAGGTCCATATGTATTGACTTAAAGGGATGATCTTTACAGTTAAATTTTTAAAAATTCAAATTGCACAATATATATTTTGCTATTCTAATTTTTAAATCTTTTTCAATTTTTATTTTTGAATTATAAATTGACAAAATACAGTTATATGTATTTGTAGGGTATAAAATGATATTACAATTTATGACTACTATGTGGAATAATTAACATGTATATCACTGAAGTACTTTTTTGTGGTGAGAATTTTTAAAATTTACTGTTGGTAATTTTTTTTTTTGCAGTTTTTGGCTAGGGCTAGGTTTGAACCCACCACCTCCAGCATATGGGACCACCACTGTTGGTGATTTTGAAATCTACAATACATTATTATCATTATTATTTATTAGATTTGCTACACTGTGCAATATATCTCAAACTCAGAAAAAATACTTATACCTGAGACTTTGTTTCCTTTGACCATGATCTCCCCATTTGCTCCAATGCACAGCATCTGCAACCACCATTCCACTCTTTCTTTAAGTTTGATTGTTTTAGTGTAAGAACATCAAGTTTTTGTCTTTCCATGCCTCACTTATTTCACTTAACATAATGTCCTTCAGGTTTATCCATGTTGTCACAAATGGCAGGATTTATCTCTTTAAAAAATTGAATATTTATCCACTGTGTATATAAACCACATTGTGTTTTCCATTCATTCATTGATAGACATTTAAATTGATTCTGTAGCTCGACTACATGGGAGTGGAGGTAGCACTCTGACATAATGACTTTAAGTATTTCAGGTAAATGTCCAGATGTGGGGTTGCTGGATTTTGTAATAGTTCTATTTTTAGTTTTTTGAGGAACCTTTATATCGTTTTCCATAATAGCTGCACTAATTTACACTCCCTCCAATAGTGTGCAAAGGTTCTCTTTTCTCCATGTCATTCTAATTTAATAAAATCTGTTTTCTAATTCTCAACCAGATAAGGGTATATTTGATTTTGTACATGTGAGTACAAAGGGGGAAAAGGATAAAATAAAACACATTAGGGCAGCACCTGTGGCTCAAGGAGTAGGGTGCTGGCCCCATATACCAGGGGGTGGTGGGTCCAAGCCCAGCCCTGGCCAAAACTGCAAAAAAATAAAATAAAATAAAACACATTAAATTCCAAACAGTAATTACACTGCAGGGTGGAATTGGAGTCTTGGAGAGAGGGAGACTACTGATTTCATTTTAGACATTCTGATAGGATCAGTATAATGGGTATACAGAATTTATTAAATCAAATGAGTGAAGTTTTTTAAAACTGAGATTTACAATAATAAGTTTCTAGAAACACATACTGTTTCCTTGTAACTACCCAAATACAATACTTGTTAGCTCCTACATAGACTAGTAAAATCCAAATACTCAATAAAGATCTGTATGTGGACATCTGGCTAAGAATAAGGTACACTGAATTGAAAATCAGTGATGTTCTTTAGAAGTCAACAGTCTTAGACTTTGGTTCTCTCTCTACCCTTTACAGCTATGATCTTTAGCAAGCTTTAAATAAAATCCCCTTCACCGCCTCTTTGTAAGACATAAGACAAGGGTTGATAAAAGAGAGTTGCATTTCCCTTTGGACCTAAAGCCAAAATATTTGATAATCTAATAATGAAATGCAAAATTATGTAATATTATTACATGACAAGGATGTCAGTGTAAGAGATCAGTATGAGCTGGCTTGACTGAAGCAAGTTATTGTTAAGAGACTGAAGCAGACTTTGAAGGAGGTACCTCCAGACTTCCACTGACAAATCCAAGAAACTTATGTTAAATCCAGTATGTACCTTGCTGCTTTATTTGGCATAAATTATCACATTTTTTTTTGAGACTGAGCCTCAAGCTATCCCCCTGGGTAGAGTGCCATGGCATCATAGCTCACAGCAACCTCCAACTCCTGGGCTCAAGCCAGTCTCCTGCCTCAGCCTCCCATGTAGCTGGGACTACAGGCACCCGCCACAATGCCTGGCCATTATTTTTGTTGTTGTTGTTGCAGCCATCATTGTTGTTTGGCGGGCCCGGGCTGGGGATTCAAACCCGCCACCTTAGGTGTATGTGGCTGGCACCTTAGCCGCTTGAGCCATAGGTGCCGAGCCAAATTATCACATTTCTTGGTAAAATTATTAACTACCTTCAAGTTTATGGTATCACTCTCTTTTTCTCCTGTTCCTTATCCTGATTCTGTTCATTTTTAACATTTATAATTAACTCCTATTTCACTATTTCCTTCCTTATCTTTCATACCCCAAAGGCTCTATCCAGACCTCTATTCAGTCTACGGCTATGCCTAAGTGATCTCACCCATCCCTTTCTTCCTTTTAACCACCATCTAATACCAATGGCCCTTGGTTCTAAATCTCATTGTAGAGCTTCCAATTTGGATATCTGTTCCATACACCAATCTGGATGTTCCATAAAAACTCAAATTCAGTGTATTATTTTCCTTTTCTTGCTTTTTCGGTATTCCATTTTTTTATATTTTATTTTATTTTTGTTGCTGTAGTTGTCATTTTTGCTTAGCAGGCCAGGGCCAGGTTCTAACCTGCCAGGTCCTGGTGTATGTGGCCGGCACCCTAACTACTGAACTATGGGCACCCCCTTGTAATCCATTTTTAATGGTCTACTATTTATAAAGATAGCCAGGCCAGAAATCCATCCATCTTAGATTCCTTTTTCCTCCACACAGTCAAAAATACTCAAAATAAACCCCCAATTCATTTATTTCCCTATCCTTCTCTGAAAATACTCTTAAGGACTACTGTAGTATTCATATGTTATGGCTTAATAATTCTAAGACTGCTTCAGATTACTATTATAAAGTTAGGCTCAGTGCCTGTAGCTCTCAGTGGTTAGGACACCAGCCACATACATCAGGGCTGGTGGGTTAGAGCCCAGCCTGGGCCTGCTAAAGAACAATGACAACTACAACAAAAAAAATAGCCAGGTGTTGTGGCAGGCACCTATAATCCCAGCTACTTGGGAGGCTGAGGCAAGAGAATTGCTTAAGCCCAAGAGTTTGAGGCTGCTGTGAGCTGTGACACCATGGCATTCGACAGAGGACAACATAGTGAGACTCTGTCTCAAAAAATAATACACACACACACACACATACGGAGGGTGCCAAAATATGTATACACATTTTAAGAAAGAAAAACTTTTTAAGTAAATTTATAATACATAAGTCAGGTTTGAGTTCTGTAATAACAAGAGGTGCTCAACACAACTTGTATTCGTCTTTTGTTATCAGTGCATACTGAATATGATAATTTTAATGCAGTTTTTTTTTCCTTTCTTAAAATGTGTACACATGTTTTGGTACCCTCTGTATATACCTACCTACCTTAAGATTCTCCCAGTGTTTGTTTCTGACTTTAAAACCTTAGCGACGAAATAATTATGGTAAAGAGAATTTTGGCTGCAGCTTTGTAATTAAACTGAATATCTTAGCAAACCGAAGGTCAGGTGTGACAAGATGTGTATGTGACAAGAACAGGACATAAATTTCTTTGTCTTTATTTGGTAATTTAGATTTGGAAGCCATGTATGGCAACTGTTTTCAGTACACATTATGACATTTCAAATGGTGGCTCTCTGGTGTAGGATGGTCTTTTGAAAACCAGTCAAAATTGCTTATAACTAGGGAAAGAATGGGAAATACGCTCTGTGACAACTGGAGGAGAAATGTAGAGGAGTCTACTTAAGATTATTTGAGCCCTTTAAAATAATCATATCCATTAAGGAGAGTGAGTTATGGTAAGGAGTAGGAGATTTCCTCAAATCCTAACATGTTTTCAAATTTTTGATGCCATAAAATTTTACTTTATCTCGTGGATCTTGACCCTTTTAAGCCCAGGTCACCGAACTTTCACTGTGGACCAAATCCAGTTCCCCTCTTATTTTTGTATAGCTAGCAAGATAAGAATGGCTTTCATATTTTTAAATGGTTGAACAAGATGAAAAAAAATGTATCTGATGACATGAAAATAATGTGATATTCAAATGGCTGTGCCAATAATTAAAGTGTTATTAGAACACCGTCATATACGTTCATTTACTTATTTTTTGTGGCTATTTTCATGCAACAAAAATAGTGAGGGATAGATGAGACATACACTAGATGTGACCTGGAAAGCCAAAAGTGTATATTATCTGTCCATTTTTAGAAAAAGTTTGCCAATCCTTTCTCTAAAATATGTTACACTTTGAAAATTACCCCTAAAAAGAAAGCAAGCATGGATGTGATGTGTGTGTGCATGTATGTATCTATGATCTTATTTTTTTCTTTAATATATCTAGTTAATATATTCAGTACCAATTAAGCATCATGTTCCATAAATTCAGGTGATACTTTGTACAGCTTCACTCTTGGGTATTCTGGGGTACAGGCTTCAAATTGGCCTCTATTATTATTTTCTTTGTTGTTTTCTTCATTGATGGTGTCTGCCTTGTCCTGAGTGCATAAAGCCTCCAACACATTCCTGTGATGCTGTGATCCGTAGCTCTGCATTGCTCTGTCCAACAGTGCTTCACACCATCTGGGTGATTTCTTTACAAAGGCCCAGCAGGGGTGAGGAGTTGTAAATCATGGCTTGACAATTCCAAAGGGTTAACAAAAGGAATGGATGTTCTATTAGCATTACATGGGAAGGAGAAGCCAGCCTCCATCTTCCCTGCCTGGACATTCCCATAGGAAGATATCTCTCTAAGATGGAAACAGGCCCATAAAGAAGATAAAGATGCCAATGGTAAAGTTTAGAAAATTCCGGCAAAATTACACTAAGAAACATGCAGGCGTTGTGGCTGCTTTTTATATGTGAAAAAAGCAGGATGAAAAATCACAGGAGAGAGATCAACTGATGTATTTTTACTGTAGTGGACATCAGGCTAATAAGCGTGTGACAAAATAATTTTGAAATTTGCTTGAGATTTGTTTGATATGTGTCTTTTGATATTTCTCTGATACATGTATTCATTTGCGATTTCTTTTGTGAAATATGAAGACATAAACAAAATACATTTTAAGATGCACTGTTTTTGCAGATAATCATTTACATTTTTTACTCCTTACTCCATTTTCCAAACTTAATTTTACTAATATCTCTAGTATGCAAAGAAAATACAAAGAATCATTTTTTAAATAAATTTTACTGTGTATATGTGTATTTAAGGTTATAACTGATGCTGTGATGTTATACATATAAATGGAAGCAATTCTTATATAAAAGGAATACATACCAGCTCAGCGCCTATAGCTCAACCGGCAAAGGCGCCAGCCACGTACACCTAAGGTGGCGGGTTTGAATCCCCAGCCGGGACCCGCCAAACAACAATGACGGCTGCAACCAAAAAATAGCCGGGCGTTGTGGCAGGCGCCTGTGGTCCCAGCTACTTGGGAGGCGGAGGCAA
>CAUYTI010028830.1:0-25423 GCA_963575145.1 Galago senegalensis | reverse complement strand
GTGGGCCCGGGCTGGATTTGAACCCGCCACCTTAGGTGTATGTGGCTGGCGCCTTAGCCCCTTGAGCTACAGGTGCCGAGCCGGAATCTGGTGACTTAAGTGTGATGGAGAACAGTAAAGCAGGACAAGTGGGTAGAGTGTTGATGGGGGTGTGCATGTATCTGTGCTGTGGTCTGATGCACATCTAGGGAGATACAGTTGAGCAGAGTCCTGACTAGGGGAGTGCACTGTGTGAGTGTACGTGGGAGAGAGAACACTGATGTGAGCTTGGAGAGTTTGAGAAACATCAAAGGCCTGAGTGGTCCAATGGAGGAAGCTAGGTGGAGAGTGGTAGGAAATAAGCAGAGGTCAGTAGAAACCAGTGGAGTCCAAACTGATTATCCCAAACTTCCAGCACTGAAATAGCTTTGCAGCATGAAGCCCTCTGAGGCAGTGGTTCTCAACCTGTGGGTTGTGGCCCACAGGAACTGTATTAAAGCGCTGTGGCATTAGGAAGGTTGAGAACCACTGCTCTGAGATGTGTATTTACACAGTCTCTATTGTCAGCGTATTAGCAGAGCATAATTTCTCTCTGTATAGGTACAAATAAGCAACAGTATAAGTTCTAATATTTTCCCACTTTACTGCAATGGGCATGTGCCCAAAAGATGTGAGGTGGGAGACAGCACTTTCTTTAGAACACCTCAATGTTGCCTGAATTCTTCTGCTTCGTTGTTAAGAAAGAGCTCAGAGTAAAAACATGTTAGTCATGACTAAAGTGAAGACGGTACATTTTCTCCATATGTGTCATTAGACATAATCAGACTACAGAGAACTGCACTGTGCAGTTAATTAGGCACAGGAGTCAGGGAGTAAGTTCGGGAAGAAGGAAAAATATTTCTTTCAGTAAGGTGGAGGAAATGGCCAGTTGTGTTTTAAAAATCCATTTATTTTCAAATGCCAGGGGACAAAGGAGCCTGTGTGGGATGCTTGAGCAGTGGCTGGTCCAGAGTAGCTTCTAAAATCCTTCTTAATGGCACAAGGCTTTGGGGAGGAGGGGTGTGTAGAATTAACCTGGGCAGGGGCCTCATCTGCTATGTGATTTAATCTTTATCTCAGAAGCTGTGGGGCCCTGATGATTTTATGAAGGGACTGAACTGATCCAATGGGCCTTCAGCACAGCTCTAGCTGGCAGTGGTGGGCTTGGGGCCCACCTTCTAGGGGAGGAGGATAGTTGAGAGCCCATCAGCCAATCCAGGCAGCAGTCACTATCTCCCTGTTGAGACTTCCTCAATGAGGTTGGAGAGAGGCACACTGAAGTGCTACTTAGACAGGAAATTACCTGAGCAGAGAGGAAGACGCCTCCTCCTGCATGAAGGTGCATGAAGGTGAGCAGGTGGGTCAGGTGAGAGAAATGCAAAGAAGTAACAGGACTTGTGACTGATTACGTGGAGGAGTGAGGGAGACAGGGACTTTTAGAATGACTCCCAGGCTTTGAACTTGGGAGGGTGAATGACTGTGGTGCCTCTTGCTGAGACAGGATGTTCTGGAGTGGGCCAAGTGGGGAAGAAGGTGCAGATGAGCCCAGCTTTCCACCTGCTGGGTTTGAGGTGCCTGGGGGTAGTGGAGAGCAGGCAGCTGGGAGGGAATTCTGCGTGAGGGTCCGAAGCTCCATTTGAGGTCCAGTAGCATTAAGAGGAGCTGATGTGACAGGTTCAGATGAAACCTCCAAAGAGTGTGCAGGGACAAGAGTGGAGGGCAGGGTTGTTTTATTGGGGGAGCGCTGTGGTCCCAGAGTCACCTGTCCTGAACTTCCTAGACCATATGTCAAGCTTGAAAATAAATGTTTACCCCTTTAAAAAAACAACCAAGTGATAAAAAGCTGCTTAACTTTTAAAAAGATTTGATAATACATAATTGTGATGTGGATGCGTTCTAACATACCTAACAGGTCTGATGTAAAAGCAGGTAAGCCCCCTCCCACGTCCTGAGTCTGAGAGGTCTAGTGGGGGACGGTGTGAGAGAAGCACTTCTTCTCCAGGACCCCCCTCCCAGCCAACAGCCCTCAGAGTCTCTCTTTGAAGACACACAAGTCTTGCCCTCCAGGTGCCGCAGCCCTTCACTCCTGAGGAAGGATTCACGTGATACTGCGTGTAGAGTTTCGGGGTGTCACGCTCTTTGACGTAGAGTTCCCACAAGATCTGGTTTTGGCTGACCTCATCTGGGGCCCCCTCCTCCTTCTGGCGTCCTGCCATGTCCTTGGTGCTGCAGGTCCTGACTGGCTTCTCTCTATACACTCAGGGGGCTGGTCCGATGCTGGCCTCCTCGGTCTCCAGGCAACAGCGTCCCACGCGGTCTTTCTAAAAAATTTTTATATTATTTTTTGAGACAGAGTCTTAAACTGTTGCTTTGAGTACAGTCCCGTGGTGTCATAGCTCACAGCAACCTCAAATTCTTGGGAACAAGCAATCTTCTTGCCTCAGTTTTTCTGTTTTTTAGTAGAGATGGGGTCTTGATTTTGTGTAAGCTAGTCTTGAACTCCTGAGCTCAAGCAATCCACCCGCCTCCGCCTCCCAGAGTGCTAGGATTTCAGGCGTGAGCCACATGCCCTCCTGTCCCACGCGATCTTAAGGCAACCTCGTCCCATACAGTCTCCAGGCAACAAAGTCCCTGGCATAGGATCCTGCTGGGTTAGACCACCTGGACACCCCTAGTCCCCTGCCTGAATCCACACACCCATTTCCCACCCCGGAGGATTTTATTTCCTGCCCTGCTTCCTTCTGGTGCTCGGCTTACCTGCCAGGGCTTCTCAGGACCCAGCCTGGTTACTTGAACCGTTCCAGGACACACCAGAAGGAGACTGGCCAGAAAGGGCAGATCAAGGAGTTATGCTGGTATCATGGACCTCATCTTGATCAGTCATTTCCTACAAAAGATTTGGAAGGAGTCAGGAACCTCCCCTGTTGTAAAGCAGATGCACAGTAAAAGGGAACAATGACTACCTTTATAGATGTTTCATTGAATGAACTCAGTATGTCCCAATTATTATCATTTCAAAGTTTCAGTATAAAAAGTATTGAGGGATTGTACACTATTTTTTCACAGTTTCAAATCTGGTTCAGATTTCACAGTTCATAGTATACCTCAAGTGTTCTTCAGTTTTACTTGGGCATAGTAATTCTATTTTTCTTCAGTTTACCTTTTCTGATACACATCTGTGTTCCACCTTAAGTTGATATTTGAGTTTTGTGTTAAGTAGGAAGACAGCTTAATATATTTTCTGAATAATTATCCAATTGACCCAGCACCAATTTACTGAAAAGACAGTCCAATGCCCACAGTTCTGCTCTGCTACTTTTGTGTTAAAGAAAGTGTCCAGACATGTGAGTCTGTCTCTAAACTCCTTGTGATGGAAACTTTCAGCTCTGTATGCCTGAAGGAGCACTACATTGTATTAATTATTTTTGTATTATGTTTTGATATCTGGCAAGAAAGAATTTCCTCTTTGGAAAATTTTGATATTCTTGTCCCTTTGCATTTCCATACTAATTATAATCAGACATTTCTCAAAATGTTAACTGAAATTATATTTAATGAATATTACCAGTTTGAGGAGAGCACTTTTTCAAATAAATCATGTGTTATCTACTGCTCTCATCTGGCTGGGATGTGGGCATGTTCTCACCTTACACACTCTGCTTTCTTTCCCATCCTGGGCAGGAGCAGCTGACTGAGTCAGGGGCTCAACCCTCAGAGCTTTGATGGCAACACAATGGAGGGCCATGCCCCATTTTTACAGGAGACTTTTCTCAAGGGCAGAGAGTCCCTGGGATGGTTGTAGGATGAATCATAGGATGAAGACAAATGGAGTCTGGGAGGAACCTGACCAAAAAGTGCAAAGAAAACCCAATCCGAGTCCCCTTCTGTCTGTAGCAGGGCCTGTCCTTGTGTGAGTGCTCAGGGCCCACCCTCCCCTGACTCACTTGACCTCCCCCCTGTTCTCCCTGAGAATAGGTGGGACCCTTTCCACTTGCCATTCTCCTGTACCTTCTTGACCACTGGTCGGTGTTTGCTGTGTGGTCACAGACCATGTTCCATGGAGAAGCCAGTCACATGTGTAGGGGCTCATGTAGGCTGGTTGAGGTGGCAGGACAGGAAAGGACCAGACTACATAGAAAAGTAAATTATTAAAGGCATCGTGGCATCTGAAGAGGATTAACACAGGGTGGAGGCCCAACACACATAGGAGTGAGACAAGCTGGAGCTGGTGGTGGATAAGGGGGCTTGTAACTCACCTAGGAGGAGTGTTGGTTGGCTTCACCTTGCCTGACCTGGGCCCACCAGATCAGGCTAGAATCCACAACGTTGGGTTCAGGGATGCTCCACACTGTCCTAGTCCTAGGAAGCCATCTTCCCAGGAGAAGATGTAGGAGTTGGCCGGTCTGGCCTGGGATAAGTGAATGAGACCTTGGACTAAGGTCCAGGGGCCTAGGAGGAAGGGCTGGGAGGAGGGGTGGCAGGGTGGAATGGGGAGTAGCGGGAAAGGGGAGCCAGGCGGACAGGGGGGCGGCGGTGGGGCTGTTGAAAAGGGACAGAAGAGTTATTGGGCTTGAGGAGCCTCTGGACAGAGTTGTGGGAATGGTGGGTGTTGGTCAGAGTGGGGAAAGCAGTGGAAGAAAAAGCTGAGAGAGGTACAGGTTTCCGGGGAGGAGGCTTAGGGCGGGGATGCTGAGTTTGGGGATGCGGAGGGCGGGGCTCAGGGCGGGGATGCAGAGGACAAATTTGAGGAAGGATAGTTAGCGGAGAGTGTGGAGGAGGAGCGTGAGGTGGAGGCTGGGGCTGACGCCGGGAAATGGGGGGAAGCTTTTTGGTCATTTTGTCAGAAGTCTACTTCTCTGGCAGAGCCAAATCAGTAACTAGGATATGCTCGGAACTCCTGTGCCTTTTATACCACTCTGGCCCCTCGCATCACTCAGTGACTTTATGACATCACTAGCCCCTCCCTCAGGTCTAGTGGGCCTAGCAACCAGGAAAATGGTCCCTGTTTCCAAAGTAAACAATTGTGGGAAATGACTAAGAGAAGAAATGGAGATGTAATATTAGCCCTTGTTCTTGGGATCCCATGTAGTTTTTACTCAAAGTAGGCAAAGAATGTTTAAAGGGTGTTTTAAACATATTGATTCCATATGGAGAAAAACATTTTAAAATAATTCTTTAGTTCTCTTAAGTTTCAAATTCCCAGGCCAGTAAGATTTGTTGACCATGACTTTGTAACTGTCTGTTGCACTGACGCATTCCCTCTTGAGTTTATTTCCCAGGAAGCTGGGAACCTCCTTGCACTCACTGAGCCTGCTCACATGGCTGAAGGAATGACCAATATTAACCCCAGTGTTTTGTTTTTTGAGACAGAGCCTCACTATATCACCCTGGGTAGAGTGCTGTGGTGTCACAGCTTACAGCAACCTCAAACTCTTGGACTTAAGTGATTCTCTTACCTCAGCCTCCCAAGTAGCTGGGACTACAGGTGCCCGCCCCAGTGCCTGGCTATTTTTTGTTGTAGCTGTCCCGGGCCAAGTTTGAACCCACCACCCGTGGTGTATGTGGCTTGGGCACCACGCCAACTCCAATGTTAATGAACCCTCAAGGGGGGTTGATACTGCTCACTGCACAGAAAATCAATTACTGAGGATTGTTAAGGAAGAAAGAATTTATTTCTGGAGATGTATCTGCTGGAAGGGGGAGGCATAGACTGCCTCAAATCTGTCTTCCAACCAACAGTTCAGGCAGTTTTATGGAGGAGAAAATGAATAATGCATGAGGGGGGCAGCGCCTGTGGCTCAAAGGAGTAAGGCGCTAGCCCCATATGCTGGAGGTGGTAGGTTCAAACCCAGCCCCGGCCAAAAACTGCAAAAAAAAAAAAAAAATGCATGAGGGGAGTGAACATTTGTTTGGGGTAGAGTGCAGGGTGTGGAATTTCTGTGAGAAATAGTATTAGTACATACGTCCCCTGAATAAAAAATCATGGATACATCCCTCCCAGGGCAAGGATTTTAGTATTATAATGAGCTAGGGGTTAATATTTTTCACTTTTTCAGCCTTCTGTGCAGGCTTGGTGTGTCCTTTTGGCTATGCACACCGCATCCCTTATCTTGTTTTTTTCTGGACAAGTAGGTGGTGTAAGCCTGGATAGTTATCTCATGCAAGGAGGCTCCTGCTTTCCTGGGAAAGAAATTCAAAAGGGAGTGTATCATTCAAAGAAAGTTATAAAGTTCTGGTCAACAAATCTTACCTGCTTGAGAACTCAAAACATCCAAGAACTACAAAAAATTATTTAAAAAATGTTTTCTTGCCTATGGAGGGTGTTACAAAACTTGGGACAAAAAGAGGGTCAAGGAAAAGGGAGCACAGAGTGACCCAACATGCTAAAGAGTGGCATCCCTCCTCCATGTGCCTCTGGTCGGGATCTTGTTGGGGGTCTTTCTGAACAGGACTTGACTTTTGCTAGCTGACCTGGTGGTCCCTATGCTCCTTTGCTTTCATGCCTTACTCTTTTTTTTTTTGAGACAAAGTCTCATTATGTCGCCCTCAGTTCAGTCCCGTAGCGTCACAGCTCACAGCAACTTCAAATTCTTGGGCTTAAGAAATTTTCTTGCCTCAGCCTCCCAAGGAGCTGGGTCCACAGGTGCCCGCCACAACACCTGGGTATTTTTTTTTTTGTTGCAGTTGTCATTGTTGTTTACCTGTCCCAGCAGGGTTCAAAGCTGC
This sequence comes from Galago senegalensis, assembly GCA_963575145.1. Classification (NCBI taxonomy): domain Eukaryota; kingdom Metazoa; phylum Chordata; class Mammalia; order Primates; family Galagidae; genus Galago; species Galago senegalensis. The sequence continues at coordinate 18,679 of CAUYTI010028830.1, read as the reverse complement.
CAGCCTCAGTGTGTGTGGCTGACTCCATAACCACTGTGCTACAGGCGCTGAGCCTCAGGCCTTACTCTTACCTGGGAGCAGAACATAAGTCCAGAGCTGCCAAGATGACTGCCCACCCCTGAAAACCCCATGACAATGTTTGGACTTTCCTCATTAAAACCCCAAAAAGTTGGGTGGCGCCTGTGGCTCAAAGGAGTAGGGCACCAGCCTCATGTATCAGAGGTGGCAGGTTCAAACCTGGCCCTGGCCAAAAAAAAAAAAAAACTGCCAAAAACAAAACAAAAACAAAAACAAAGAACCCAACAAAGTTACAAACTAAAGCAAACCATAATTTCAAAAGGAAAATTATAAAAAATTGTAGAACTATTTTGCTGCAACGAAAGTACATAATAGTGATGTGAGTACATTCTAATATATCTAATATGTCTGATGTGAAGTGGGTGAACAACCCCCTCAAGTCCTGGATCTGAGGTCTAGGGGGACAATGTGAGAGAAGCTCTTCTCCTTCTCCAGGACCCCACACCACTCCACAGCCCTCAGGCTCTTGCCCTACCAAGTTTTCTACCCCTCAAACTCCAGAAAGGAATTATTGTGAAATTGTGTGTGAAGCTCTTTGAGGTGCAGTTCCTACAAGATTCGGTTCTGGCAGTCTCATCTGGGGTCCCCTCTTTCTTCTGGCATCCTGCCATGGACATGGCACTGTAGGTCTGGCCTCCCTCTGCATCCTCATGTTGCTGTCCTGGTGCTGGCTGCCTCAGTCTCCAGGCAACTGCTTCTTGCAGTTGGATCCTGTTGAATTTGATCACCCGGGAACTGACAGTCCCCTGCCTGGGTCCATCCCACCCTGTTCCCACCTCTTTCATTCCTTGCTCCCTTCTGGTGCTCCACTCACCTGTCTTGGCTTCTCAGGACCCAGCCTGGTTACTAGAACCATCCTGGGAAACTCTAGGAAGAGACTGGCCAGCAAGTGGCAGACCAAGGAGGCCACAGTCATATCATGGACCTCACCTTGGTCAATCATTTCCTAAGAAAGATTTTGGAAGGAGTCAGAAACTTCTTGTAAAGCAGATGCACATCAAAGGGCAACAATGACTCAGGGGAAACTGCTGTTTTGATACTAAAATTCCTGCCTGGAAGGATCAGTGGGAACAAGTTAGGATGTTTTGTTGAATTCAATATATCCAAATTATTATCATTTCAAAGTTTCAATATAAAAAGTAGTAAGGGATTCTACACTTTTTTTTTGTACAGCTTCAAATTATGTCCAAATTTCACTCTTCATAGCACATCTCAAATGCTCATTAATTGGGCACAACAGTTCTAGATTTGTTGATTTTACCCTTTCAGATTTACATTTATGTTCAACCCCAAATTGATTTTTAACCATAGTGTGAAGTAGAAATGCAGTTTAATATATTTTTCAAATAAGTATCCAATTGACCTAGCACTGATTTATTGAAAAGACACAAATTTTGTCTTGTTAATTTTCCTAATGATTCTGTTTTCAATTTCACTTATTTCTGTTTTAATTTTGGTTATTTCCTTTCTTCTTCTAGTTTGAGATTGAATTGCTCTTCTTCTTGTAGTTCCTTGAGGTGGTTCAACAGGTTGTTTACATGCACACTTTCTCTTTTCTGGATGTAGGTATCTATATCTTTTTTTTTTTTTTTTTTGTAGAGACAGAATGTTGCATGATGTTTCTTGCGAGTGGTTGGTGATGCAAGGTATAGACCTGCAATTGAAATTGTATAAAATAAAGGGGGCTACTGCTCTGTGGCAAGTAGAAAAATTCTTTATTTCTTCCAGATTATATAGCCAGGGCTGCACGTGCACGCTGCTAATTTATATTTTTATATTCATACTGTTACCTCACTAACAAATTGTAAAAAACAGACTAACTTTTCAAGTGAGACACATTCTTCTAAGTTATCTGTTATACTCAAAATAGTAGCCATGAAAAAGCAGACTGTCAGCTCCCTAGCCCACTTCTTGATAGATATGGAAACTGCTGTGGGGGAAAAGGCTGATTGTTTCCTGCTCTTTGCAGCCTCAGGCCATCTGGAGGCAGTAACCTAATCTTGCAAAACCATAGTTTGGAGGTCCTTGAGACATACCCGTGATATGCCTACACGCCCCAGCCTCCTGGCCTGAGCACAGGAATTTTACCTCCTTTGTGCTAGGTCAAATGGAGTTCTGCCTTAGTTTCTCCTGAATTGTGCCAGGCAAGATTTGTACATGCTTGCTCTCAGAAACGGCAGAGGTAAAGGCATATAGGCTTTTTGCTTATAATAGAGTCTCACTTTATCACCCTTGATAGCATGCTGTAGCATCACAGCAACCTCCAACTCCTGGGCTTAGGCAATTCTCCTGCCTCAGTTTCCTGAGCAGCTGGGACTACAGGCCCCTGCCACAACACCTAGCTATTTCTTTTGTTGCAGTTTGGCCAGGGCTAGGTTTGAACCCACCACTCTTGGTATATGGGGCCAGTGCCCTATCCACTGAGCCACAGGCACCACCCTGGATGTGGATATCTAATGCAATAAGTTTCCCTCTTAGGACTGCTTCTGCAGTATCCCACAAGTTTTGGTAGCATGTAGCTTCAATGTCATTATGTTTGAGGAGTCTAATGATTTTCTTCTTTATTTTCTCCTTGACCCGGCTGTTGTTCATCATAAGGTTGTTTAGTTCCCATGACTTTTTGTCGGGATGCGGGTTTTTGTTGGAATGGTTTTATTTCTTTGTGGTCTGAAATGGTTCAAGGTATAATTTCAATTCTATTAATTTTGTTGAGGTTTGACTTGTGTCCTAGGATATGACCAATTTTGGAGTATGATCCATGGATTGACAAGAAGAATGTGTACTCATTAGCTTGGGATGGTATGTTCTGTTATGTCCATTAAGTCAAATTGATCTAGGGTTACATTTATGTCCCTTGTTTCTTTGTTTAGTTTTTGTTTTAGGGATCTGTCCAGTTCTGTCAGAGGAGTGTTTAAAGTCCCCAGCTATTGTGGTGTTGTAAGATATTAAATTATTCAGACTAGTTAGGGTTTGTTTCATAAATCTGGGAGCATTTAAGTCGGGTGCACGTATATTTAAAATTGAAATGTCCTCTTGACCAGTATTTAGTGATCATCTTTCTGTTTCTTTACTTTTCTGGCTTTAAATAATTGTGACCCCCTCCTTTATTCTGATTTCTATTTGCCTGAAATATTGTTTTCCAGCTCTTCACCCAGAACCTTGCTTTGCTTTTAGAGGTTAGATGTTTTTCCTGAATATAGAGTTGGGATTTCAGACGCCAAGGTGGCCAAAATTCACAGAGCAGGGTGAGATAATGAGAGTTACACAGAAAAAAACAGCTCCAGCAATCAGCAGAGGGCCACTCAAGTGTTTAGGTGAGTACTGATCAGTGTATGAGTGTGAGGAAACTACTGGAGGACAAGGAAGGGAGGAAACAAGTGGAAGGATTAGTCGGAACAATTGAGAGCTTAATAGGACCAGAGGTGCTTCTTATCCCTTCTAGCCAGACTAAATGCTGCTCTGGTCTCACCTCACAAAATGTAAAAGCAAAATTCAAAAGATCAGAATGTCTATAAGTAACTTAATTTCACTCCAGAAAAATGCTCAAGAATATTTACTAAGAATCAAAAAATATCCAACATATTGAATCAACAAGGTAAAATTCAAATGTCTGACATACCCTCCATTATCAGGAATGCAATGAAACAAAATGATACAGCCAATAATGAGGAGAAAAATGATTTAGTTAAAACTGAGAAATTACTTGTATGCTAGAATAAGTACTATGTTTCCCTGAAAATAAGACCTATCCCCAAAATAAGCCCTAGCAGGATTTTTATGCATTTGTTAAATATAAGCCCTATTCCGATAATAAGACCTAGTGATGGGTGTGGCTATGCAGCACATCATGCATTTCCACATGGAGCGGTAAGGAAGACTGGAATACCTTCTGTCTGCCACAGCTCCTTCCCTCCCGCCAGCTGTTTGCACTTGGCAGGTGCGCATGTGCGAATGGCTAGGGGAAAGGAGTTCACGCATCACTAGTGCCAGCCCCACCAACAAGGTTGGCTCCCCCTGTCAGGTTCCAGAAAAAGATGACTTAACTGTATTTGAATAAATGTAGATTGTTGTATTATATTTAATAAAAATAAGACATCCCCTGAAAATAAGCCCTAGTGTGTCTTCTTGAGAAAAAATAAATATAAGACAGTGTCTTATTTTGGGGGAAACATGGTATATAGTGACATTAAAGAGTCATTCATTATATGTGGGCCACTACAGAAGTTTTGAGACAGACTGTGTTATGGTCCATTATTTCATTTCCAAGAAACACAGCTGACAGCATCCTTTCTAATTCACCCATGTAAGTTTCACCTTGCTTGGCTTATCAGTCTTCATTTGTTTCCATCCACAAAGGATGGAATTTCTTGATCTTTGTGCATCTCAACAATTTTGCAAAGCTCCATGTATTTGTATTTCTTATGTTTAAAAAGCTACAAAAGGCTTGGTGCCTGTAGCTTAGCGGCTAATGCACCAGCCACATATACCAGAGCTGGCAGGTTTGAAGCCAGCCTGGGCCTGTCAAACAACAGTGGCAACTATAACTACAACAACAAAAATATTTGGGAGGTGTGGTGGGCACTTGTAGTCCCTGCTACTTGGGAGGCTGAGGCAAGAGAATCACTGAAGCCCAAGAGTTTGAGGTTGCTGTGAGCTGTGATGCCATGGCACTCTACCGAGGGCAACATAATGAGACTCTGTCTCAAAAAAAAAAAAAAAAGCTACAAGAAAAACAAAACTTTTTGCTTTTTTTTGTGACAGAGTTTCACTGTGGCTGTCATCCTTAGTAGAGCACTGTGGCATTGCAGCTCACAGCAACTTCAAACTCTTGGGCTTAAGTAGTTCTCTTGTCTCAGCCTCCCAAGTAGCCGCCATGACACCTGGCTATTTTTTTGTTGCAGTTGTCATTGTTGTTTAGCTGGCCCCGGGATGGGTTTGTACCCACCACCCTCAGTGTATGTGGCTGGAGTTGTAACCACTGTGCCACGGGTGCTGAGCCAGAAAGACAAAAAGTTTTAAAGAGAAACATGACGAATATAAATCTAAGATTTACATTTAATTAAAAACTACAATGTGTTAGATGAAAAATGCACTAAGTGAAATTAACATTAGACATTACAGGATAAAAGATTAATAAATGTAACAACATAATAGCAAAAACTAACAATTAACAGAGTAATGAACAAGTTCATTGAAAGACAAGAAAAAAAGACTTTAAAAGTGAACAGAGTGTCAACAAACTGTGGGACAATTTAAAGTGGCCTAACACATGTTTTATAAAAGTTCTCAAAGGAAAATAGAGGGGAAATAAGAAATATTTGGGAAAAAAAGGATAATTATTTATTATATTAATATTATTACATATTGGTTTTATGTTATTAAATTTCCCAAATGTGGTAAAAATGAAAAGCCCACAGATAAGGAAAGATAAATTAAAAATAAATATAAAGAAAATCATGACAAACCCATCATAATCAACTGCTTAAAACCAGTGCTAACCTTAAAAGAAGCCAGAAAAAGGCACATTAATTACATACAGAGGACTAAGGACAGAATAACAGCTGACTCCTCATAAATGACAATGGAACCCGAAAGATCATGAAACAATGTCTTCAAGGTTCTGAAAGGAAGGAGGAAAAACATCTGTCAAAGTAGAACATTTTACCTGAAGAAAAGATCTCTTAAAAAAATCAAAGCAGGCTTGGTGCCTGTGGCTCAAGTGGCTAAGGCGCCAGCCACATACACCTGAGCTGGTGGGTTCGAATCCAGCCCAGGCCCGCCAAACAACAATGATGGCTGCAACCCAAAAATAGCTGGGTGTTGTGGCGGGCGCCTGTAGTGCCAGCTACTTGGGAGGCAGAGGCAGGAGAATTGCTTGAATCCAGGAGTTGGAGGTGGCTGTGAGCTGTGATGCCACGACACTCTACCCAGGGCAACAACCTGAGGCTCTGTCTCAAAAAACAAACAAACAAACAAACAAAAAAAAAAACAAAGCAAAATAAAAAATTTTTCAGATGTCAAAAGCTGAAAGGCAATGATAGAAATCTATCTAGAAAAATCTAAATATTTGGAAACTGAAACCACACTTCTTAAAATAAGCCAATTATTCAGAGAGGAAAATTAAAAATTAGAAAATAATTGAAATCAATGAAAATGAAAACATATCAAAATTTGTGAGATGTGGTCAAACAGCATATACTGAGAAATTTATAGCATGAAAGTGTCTGTAAAAGAAAAAAGACCTCATATTAATGACCTTTTCTTTCCCCTTTAGAGCTAAATAAAAAACAGTTAATTAAACTCAAAGTAAGAATAAGAAAAGGAAATAATAAAGGTTAGGAAATCAATGAAATAGAACACAAAAAAACAACAGAGAAAATCCATGAAACCAAATGCTAATGTTTTCTTCATTTAGATTTTTTAGAAGACAAATAATATTGGCAATGCTATAGGCCAACTGATCAAGAAAAGAGATAAAAGATAAATCTCTGATTTCAGAAATGAGAAGGGTGACATCACTATAGGTTACACAGATATTAAGAGCACAATCTGGGAACATTATGTCAACTAAATAAATGACAGATAAAATAGACAAGTTGATTGCAAGACAATAACTAACAAAGCTTTTCAAAAAGATATAATCTGACTAGTTATCTATGTTAAAAATTGAATGTGGGCTCAGCACCTAGAGCTCAGCAGCTAGGATGCCAGCCACATACACTGGGGCTGGAGGGTTCGAACTCAGCCTGGGCTTGCCAAACAACAATGGCAACTACAACCAAAAAATAGCCAGGCATTGTGGTGGACACCTGTAGCTACTTGGGAGGCTGAGGCAGAAGACTTGCTTAAGCCCAAGAGTTTGAGGTTGCTGTGAGCTGTGACACCACAGCATTCTACTGAGGGCAACATAGCAAGACTTTGTCTCAAAAATAAATAAATAAATAAATAAAAATAAAAATTAAATGTGTAGTTAAAACCCTTCTACAGTGAAAACCTAGAACCTTCTACAGTGAAAACCATCTATAGACCTAGATGGATTAACTTGTGAATTCTACTAGTTATTTAAGGGAGAATACCTCAAAGTGTGAACAAACTCTTCTAGAAGGTTTAAGGGAAGAAAACAGTTCCCAACCCATTCTGTGAGGCCAGCACCATTCTAATACCAAAATTAAAAGAAAGATATTACAAGGGAAGAAAACCATAGGCTCATATCCCTCATGAACACAGACACAAAAATTTTGAACCTAATTTTAACAAATTGAATCTATACCCTAGCCAAATGTTAGGTGAAGAGAAACTAAGTCAAGAGATAGAGAAGAGTGTTGGACTGAAGGGAGGCTTCAGAGGGGCATAGGTCTGAGCTCCAGCCCTGTCACGATCAAGTGAATCATGAGGAGGATAATGATAATTTCTTCCATTTTTTAGCACATACTATGTTCATGGTGTCCAATGCTTTAAAACCTCATCTCACTTAATCCTCAGATTGTGTGAAGTTCATATTATTATCCAAATGTTGTGGTTTTAAAAGATTAGGTAACTTGGCTGGGTAACTAGTAGAAACCAGATGGAATTTGAACCCAGATCAGAATTCCATGAGCTAACAGCTACTAAACATTTGGCACAGGACTGCTTGGCTAATTAGATATTCCCCCTTTTAAACTCTGCATATTTATTTTATTTAAACACATGCTTATTTATTTATTTATGGGTGTGCAGCCCCCTCTTGGACATTAAATCTCTGCTTCAGATCCCAGGGATGCCAGATTCAAGACTTTCTTCTTTTATAGAGGAAGGAAATTACCACCACACAGGCACTGTCTCCTTTCACTTGCTTGAGAGCTGTGTGCCCTGGCAGGGCTCTCCACTGTGTATCCAAACATCCAGGCTCCTACCCCTGCTGTAGTGTGTCCTGGCTCTCCACTGAGGAAGAACTAGGCTGATTCTTGATAGCTGCTCACCTATCACTGTCTGGATATAACCCACCATTGACTCAGCCCTTCCATGTACCTTCTGAACTATCACAGCATTGTTTTTAGTTCTAAATACGATAAAAATGAAGCTCAGGGAGGAAAGGTGATTTGCCCAAGTCCCTTGGATAGAAGGTGGTGAAGTTAGCATTCAATCCCAAATAAAAGAGTAATTTTAAGTGTTCTTACCACAAAAATGGGTAAGTATGTGAGGTAATGCATATGTTAATTAGCTTAAGTTAGCCATTCCACAATATATACATATTTTAAAACCTCATGTTGTATACCCTAAGACATACATTTTTGTTTTTCAATTAAGAATTAATTAGTTATAAAAAATTTTGTATTTATTGATTCAGGTTAGTTGAGGGTACAAGAAATTAGGTTACATTGTTTGCATTTGTTAAGTAAAGCACCTCTTATAACTGTGTCCCACCTCCAAGAGGTGACCCATATATCTTAACATTGTGCCCACTAAGTTGGAGCACACCCTCCTCTCCTCTCCCTGCTCTCTTGTTCCCCCTACGCCCCACCTTGAAATGATTTGAATTTTTCTCTTATGTGGGCATCTATTAGACTGTCTACTGGTTTCATATTAGAAGTGAATACATTGGATTTTTGCTTCTCCATTCTTGTGATACTTTACTAAGAATGAGTTCCAATTCCTTTTTTTTTTATTAAGGCAGAGTCTCACTTGTCGCTCTGGTAGAGTGCCATGGTGGTACAGCTCACAGCAACCTCAAACTTCTGGGCTCAAGTGATTCTCTTGTTTCAGCCTCCCAAGTAGCTGGGACTATAGGCACCCACCAGAACACCTGGCTATTTTTTGTTGTACTTGTCATTGTTGTTTAGCAGGCCAGATCTGGGTTTGAACCCACCAGCCCCAGTGTATGTGGCCAGCGCCCTAACCACTGAGCTATGGGTACCAAGCCAACAATTCATAAATTTTAAATCATGTGCTGATCTCATTAGTGTGATAAAATCTCACTCTTTTCTACTAGGGACACAAATCATCCCTGTATCCAGCATATCCAGTGTGTGTGCTACCTATCATTTAGTAACTATTATGAAATCCCAATGCTTTTTGTTCAAGCTCAATAGTAGCCTATGACAACAATTCAAAGCCTATGTCATGCACCTCACTTCCTCTCATCACATAGGCATTTTATTTCCTCACATGATCCCAAGAAGAAAGATGAGTACAGTATAAGCTATTTTGAGAGAGAGACCACATTGGCATATCACTTATTACAGTACATTGTTGTAATTGTTCTATTTTACTTTAGCTACTATTGTTAAGCTCCTACCCTGCCTGTTTTATGAATAAAATTTTATCATGGGTATGTATGTATAGGGGAAAACATAGGTGAATACAGGGTTCAACAGTATGAGTGGTTTCAGGCATCCTCTGGGGTATTGGAACATATTCCTGTTTCAGAAGAATCCTGGGACAGTAGAGAAAAATACACCCCCAACTGAGAGAGGGAAGCAAGAGACCAAAGAATGACTCAGACAGGACCAGCTTGATGAGATAGGTGAGTTTATTAGAGGTCACTCACTAGGGCGCTCGCTCCTGAGCAGCACAGGAATTTCTTCTGCAGGAGCTTCTTACCTGCAAAATGGGTGCTGCCCACTCTGTGGTGTTGCCTTAAATCTCTTCCTAATGAGTCATGCAAAGGTTGTATCTTTGCTTGTTCACAGTGGAACACATCACCTAGACATAGTACCATCATTGTAACAGCAGCTGTTATGCAACCCATGTTAAGTTAATGACATTATAATTTCCCACTAGGTAGGAATTTTAGTATTATAATTAGCTAAAGGGCACTATAGGACAATCTAAGCAGCTGTAAAGCAGTCAGGGCCAGTTTGAGCTAGCGGTTTGGGGGCAACAAAGTGCTGGGCACTTCCCCTCCCACCCCCATTAGTTATCTGGGTACCTGTGTAGTCTACTTCGTAACAATTTTGTGAAACAGTCTAAGCTAGCACAGTGTTTCTGTTACCTGGTGGGGAACCTACATTATCCCTCATGGATAAGGGGGGGACTTTATATCCAATCCTTTTTTTAATCCCTGTTAGGTGTAGGGCCTTGGAGAAGATGGCTGAGGACGTAAAAGGTACACGAAAGTGTTTGGGAAGGAAACAGCATATCTTAGTAGTATCATCACCGTGCCACAAAGGGATGCGGCAGCTCTGCCACAGGATCCCTCCCTCCTCTAAGTCTCAGAGGGAAGAAACTCCAGTCCCCAGTGGAAACTTCAGGACACCCAGCTCTCCAGCTCCAAGCCTAAACTATTTTGGGAGCATTAAACTTTCTGGCTATCTCTTTCACCCTCCCTAGAGGCTTTGTACTGCATTTACCAGCACAGACAGGGAATCCTCAGGGCTGGAAATCCACTCTCGAACCCCTTCTGATACAAAGAGGACCCCTGCATCTGTCAACTGGAAGCCCCTCCCTCCAGGGCTGCTCTGGGTCCTCTACACTTTAAAGAGATACAGTGTCTCCCCTGCAGAACTAAGAAGAGGACCAACCTCCTTCTGCTGCACTGCCTGTGACCAAGAGGAAACAGGTGCATGTGCTGCAACAGGAGGGAAGGAGCTGCTCAAGCCGGAGAACAAGCATTTGTAGGTGGGACCAAGGGAGTTGCTGAGCAAATTCGCTTCCATGAGCATCCCCAAGAATGCACAAAGGAGCCCACCCTAGTGTTCTCTCCCCATTCACTGGGGAGGAGAAGAGGGAGACGCTGCTCCTGCTGAGTGAGAGTCGACCCATCTCCAACACACTTTAATCAGGACCATTTCCAGACTTGTGCACATCCCTTTGGGGAGCACATTCCCACCTCTGCACAGAGAGCGCCATCCTCTCCCTTCTCCATCAGAGGCACAGAGGCCTGGAAGGGCCAGGGAAACATTGGCAGGTGGAGAAAGGAGGGTAGATATAAATAGGGAGCTTTGCACATGTGAGGGCTGGATGTATAATAATGGCACCTTTACTCCTGCTTTTGCTAGAGTGAAAAAGCAGGAGGTGCAGGGGTTAAAAGCCTGGCAGGCTATGCAGTCAGAAACCCAGGTTTTAGTCCTGGTCTTGTCTCTTATTAGCTTGAGAGGTAGAGCAGTCTCTGGTCTTCAAGCATAGAAAACTAGCACTGGAATGTGCATCTGAAAGCAGCCTGCCCACCCCTACTTTATCCTGGCTGGGTGGACACCTACTATTTTTCCCCAGGCACTGGCACAATCATGAGCCCAAGGTTTTGTCAAGCCTTGGACATGTGCCATTTTTGTGCTAGATACTGTGGAGAGATCTAAAGGAGACATGGCCTCTGCCTTCAGCCTTGTGAAGAAGACAATGAATACAAATCAAACAAGGCCGGAGTGCCCACGTAAGGAGGACGGAAAGCTGAGCTAGGACTTGAAGAGTGAGAAGTGAGGAGGAGGAATGGATGAGGACAGGCATTCCCAGCAAAGGCACAGCTGGAGCCTAGCTGTTGCACTAGTTGAGTAACTCCATATGATTCTGTGGTGGCATAGTGGCAGGCCTGGAGAAAACAAATTAGCTGGGAAAATCTGTGGCTCTGAGGCAGGAGACCCCAGCTGCCCAGACTAGCATGCCTCTGGTGGTCATCTGTTAGCATCATGGCTCAGAAATCTCACTGATAACTAGAGAATCACATAGACACGGATATTGTTTAGAGCCACTTAGGAGAACCGTCTCCAGTTTCATCCAGATTCATCATTTTTTATGGCTGGAACAAACACCACATATACTCACTATTAAATTAGAGCTAACGCTGGTGGGAATATAAGCTAATACGACCTTTTTGGAAAGAAGTTTGGAGAACACTCAAGGAACTAGAAGTAGACCTAACGTTCGATCCTGCAATTCCTCTACTAGGTATATACCCAGATGATCAAAAATTATTTTACAGCAAAGACATTTATGCCAGAATGTTTACTGTAACCTAATTCATAATAGCCAAGACATAGAAACAGCCCAAGTGCCCATCGACCATGAATGGATTAACAAATTGTGGTATATGTACACTATGGAATACTATGCAGCCATAAAAAGATGGAGACTTCACATCTTTTATGTTTACCTGGATCAATTTGGAACATATTCTTCTTAGCAAAGTATCTCAAGGCACAGACCTTGTATCTCAAGGTGTTTCTTAAGGCACAGACCACATGTCTGACACCATCTTCTTTTGCCCATTCCATAAAGCATGGAAAAAAAAGTATCCACTGTACTCAATACTACTATGAAATCAATAAATAATCACCTACACACTCATATGAATGGCAAAACATAACTATAGTCCAGAAATTAGAAGGGAAGAGGAGAAAGATGGGAGAGGTGGGGGGATGTGGGAGGAGGGAGGATATTTGGGGGGACCTCACGTAATGTGCGTGATGCAATGGTACATTTCAAAACTATTAAGAAATGAGTATAATTGTGATGGATGTGTTACTTAGTTCAATGTAAACATTTCGTATTATATATTGAACAGTACCCTGAACCCCATAAATGCATCAATGTACAATGTTATGATTTAATAAAAAATAATTAATTCAAAAAAACTTACAAACACTATAAAGCACAGAAAAATAAATAAATAAATTTAGAACTAACCAGTGAGCATCCATGTACCTAAAGGTAAGTAAAATTCAGTGGAAATCAAGCAGGGGTGGGGGAAGGGAGGGGCAAAAACCATGGGTGCAGTGAACATTATTTTGGTGATGGGTACACCTACAGCCAGACTCAAGCATTACAAAAAGCGGTCCATGTAATCTAAAACATTTGTGCCTTCTTAATATGAGAAAGGTCTTGGGAGATGTCATTAGGGGCGTGACTGCTGAGACAGTAGCTGCTAGTGGGTGATGGGGAGGGGAGGTCAGGACGAGTCCTCTGCAAGAGTCCAGGTCTGGGGTATGGACTGGAGGAATGGAGGATGTGGGATTTCAGGAAAGGAGTCTGTGGGCACTTCCTTTTTCTTAGTTCTTGTTGTCTTGGTACCAGGGTTTGATATCTGCACTGCTGACCAGTCCTTATCTCTTGAAAGTTTCCCCTCTTAATGTGCAAAACTGAGCTGCCCCAGTCTCCTCTTACTTTCACAAACCTTTATTATCCCGGACAGTAATTTCATCCAATTATTGGTGTTTCTTTCTTTCTTTTTTGCAATAGAGTCTTACTTTGTCACCCTCAGTAGAGTGCTGTGGTGTCATAGCTCACAGCAACCTCAAACTCTTGGGCTTAAGTGATTCTCTTGCCTCAGTCTCCCAAGTAGCTGGGACTAGAGGCATCTGACACAAAGCCGGGTTATTTTTTAGAGATGGGGTTTTGCTCTTGCTCAGGCTGGTCTTGAACCTGTTAGCTTAGGCAATCCACCTGCCTTGGCCTCCCAAGTGCTGGGATTACAGGTGTGAGCCACTGTACCTGGCCCCCAATTTTTGATATTTCTTCTTTTTTTTTTCTTTGCAGTTTTGGCTGGAGCTGGGCTTGAACCCACCACCCCCGGTATATGGGGCCGGCACCCTATTCCTTTGAGCAACAAGCACCGCCCATTATTGGTGTTTCTTAAGGCACAGACCACATGTCTGACACCATCTTCTTTTGCCCATTCTGTCTCTGACAGCTTTTCCATCTTCCACACCCCCACCATCATCTCGTGACAAAACATCCCATGATCATGTTTTCAGCCTTGTCCTTTGGAACCTCAGATGCTCAAGAATGCCAGTGCACCTCCTGCTCTCTCCTTTCTCCACTCCTCTTTCCACCCAGCTCCCTGTGATCTAAATTGCTTCCATTTTTCCATTCACTGAGCATTTTCTTTCTTTCTTTCTTTCTTTTTTTTTTTTTTTTTACATTTTTATAGGCATTTTAGCCACTTTTTTTTTTTTTTTTAGAGACAGAGACTCACTTTATCATCCTTGGTAGAGTGCTGTGACATCTCAGCTCACAGCAACCTCCAACTCCTGGACTTGGGTGATTCTCTTGCCTCAGCCTCCCGAGTACCTGGGACTAAAGGCTCCTGTCACAATGCCTGGCTATTTTTTTATTGCAATTTAGCTGGGGCTGGGTTTGAACCCGCCACCCTTGGTATATGGGGCCGGCACCCTACCCACTGAGCCACAGGTGCCGCCCTTACTGAGCATTTTCTATAAATCAGGAATATTTCATGTAATCTCCACTATGGAGATATTACCCCCCACTTGGCAAATAACCCTGGGTCTCTTAGAAGCTAAGAGAGCAGGTGGAGAGGCTACCAGCTCTAGTGTGCCTGACACCTGAGTCTATGCTGTGTACATTCTCCAAGGCGCTGGGTATGTGTCTCTAGCTCCTGGCATGAATCTCTTGCCAACACAATTCCACTCTGCTGGCTGCTCCACTCAGCCCTTGCCTTGGTGCTTAGGTGCTGATGCAATCACAAGTTGCCCCCTTGGTGCTTCTGGCACATCACGGCTGAAAACCAGCAGCCTCATATTACAAATGGTGCTACGAAGCTTGGAGAGGGATAGGAAGTGACTCAAGCCAGGACTAGCTCCTAGCCCTTCTGATTTCCCCACTCATTCCACTTACACTAACTCTTTGTTTGCCTAGTGTTTTATATTTTGCAAGATGTCTTTTTTTTTTTTTTGCAGTTTTTGGCCAGGGCTGGGTTTGAACCCACCCCCTTTGGTATATGGGGCCGGCGCCCTACTCCTTTGAGCCACAGGTGCCGCCCGCAAGATGTCTTGATATACAGCATCTCATAAGCTCCTTGCCATAACCCTGTGCCATAGATGTTCTATCTCTATGGAACAGATGGAGACTGAGGCCAAGGGAGGTGAAGGGATTTGCCTATGGTCACAGAGCTGCTAAGTGACAACTATGGAACATTCAGGAAAAGCTGAGTTAAAAATGTGGTCATGGGGATTCAGCAGAAAAATTGTATAGTACAATATATAATATAATATACAATATATAATACATATAATAATAATATATGTATGGTACGGGAAACAAAGCCCAGGTAAGCCTCAGAGGGCTGGGAGGAGCCAGCCGGGAACCAGGATCCATCTCTTGGGTGCTCAGGGCTGGGAGGTCTCTCCCCTCTAGTTCCCAGCATGTCTTTTATCATCTCTGTAAGACCTCCACTTTTCCTCCCTCTGTAGCTTCAGTCCCATGAGATTTTATGTTGCCACCACACTAGCTCTGAGTTGGCAATATCCCATACTCATAATATCATAATTCTGCATCATAATTTTAAGTTCTCAGCAGAGGCATCTGCTCCCCCAGATTGGGACAACTGTGCAGCTCTTGCAGAATTTGGGAGTGGCAAGGGGTTGGCTGAGTTCGCTGGTATAAGCATGGCTACTTAATACCTTGTTTTCTATGATGAGCTTGGTTTCTAGGGGAGTCAGGCATGCTATGCTGTATTATAGCACGAATCCAGATCTTCTGACCTATTGCCCAGCTATCCCACCTTCCAACTCAACAAATTTTTGAGTTGTCCAACCCAACAAAGGTTTCACTTAATTTGCAAGTTACTGTGCTGCTGTTGCATGTGTGGTTCAGGTTCAGTCAATTCCAACTTCCCTTTCCCAAGGCCAAGGACAGAACAGGGAAGTCCTTGCCTCTCCCTAAGAGGCAGATCACCATGTGGAGACCTGGCAAGGGAAACCACAGATCGGGATGAGCTCTGTGGCCGAGTTCTTCCTCTGTGGCTTCCCCAGTGAGTCACAGGTCAGAATATCTTTGTTCACCTTCTTCTTTCACCTCTACCTCATCACTCTTCTGGGGAATGGACTCATTGTCACCCTGATCTACCTGGACTCACACCTTCACACACCCATTTACTTCTGTCTCATAGCCTCTTCTTGGTGGACATGAGCTATGTTACCTTAATATGGCAAGTCCAAGGAGAACCATCTCCTGGGGAGCTTGTGTTGCCCAGATGTTCATCTTTTTGGTACTGGCCATTGCCGAGTGTGTCCTCTATGCTGTTATGGCCTATGACAGGTATTTTGCCATCTTCTTTCCCCTTCACTATACCCTACTCATGAGCCATCCCATCTGTATCAAGCTGGTCACAGTGTGTTGGTCCATTAGCATGGCTGGGACCCTGGTTTGCACTGTTTTCACCATGTATCTGCCTTATTGTCTCCCCTGTAAGACAAACCACTTCTTCTGTGAGGTCCCTGATGTCCTGAAGTTGGTCTGTGTCATCCCTCAATGACCACTTGGACTTCATCTTGGGTTTCATCCTACTTTTGGTCCCACGATTCCTCATCCTGGCCTCTAATGTGCACATCTTTGCCTCCTTTTTTAGAATCTCCTCAGCTCATCCCAGGGGAGACTCAATTCTTTTTCCACATGTACATCCCACATCACTGTGGTCACCATGTTCTATGGGCCAGCCACGGTCATGTACATGAGGCCCGGCTCCTGGTATGACCCGGAGAGGGACAAGAAGCTGGCGCAGTTCTACAATGTGGTCTGTGCAATGTTGTGACTCAATCCCATCATCTACAGCCCCAGGAACAATGCTGTAAAGGGGGTCTTTCTGGAAGTGCTTAGAGACAGAGAGACAGGTTATCGACACATGATATTTCCGAGTTGTCCGTAGTCATAGGCAAGATGGATGGGACTCATTTGTTCTGGTGAAGGCACAACAATTGTGGCCAACCAGAGTCTTCCTGGGGCTCTGAGCAGCCAGGAGGGTGTGACCACCCTGTAACTGAAGGTTTCTCTCCACTTTCATTTGTTGGAAAAATTTTAACTGCCACGATCCAGACTCAGTTGGGATTGAAGGCAAAGAACTTCTTTAGAAAGACTATGTTCATGGCCATTGTTTTATTCATTTTCTCTGGGTTCTCTCCTTACCTCTGGAAGTTTATGTCAGCTCAACATGATCAGAGCCATTTTTTTTGTTTTGTTTTGGTTTTTGTTGTTGTTGCAGTTTGTCTGGAGCCGGGTTCGAACTCGCTACCCTCAGTATATGGGGCTGGCACCCTACTCTCTGAGTCACAGGCGCTGCCCAATCATAGTGAAATGTTTAACTCACCCTGTTTTTCTATAGTGTTAGTGGATTAGGAGTGAAAATGACATAAACGATAGGCAGATGATAGAGGGATACAGTCTTGTGTTACTGCCTGACAAGCGCTTACAAATAGTATCTAGCATTGCTTTTTGCACTACATGCTATAAAATCATAGCTAGAATTATTTTAGCTCATATATCTTCAACAATATGACTAATAATTGGTCTAGTCTGGGCTCAGCTTGTGAAACTGTCTTTTACCTGCTTAGTTTAATATTTACATTTTAAAGCTCACCTTTTTTTTTGGGAAAAAAAATACAGGTTGAGTACTCCTTATCTGATATGCTGGGGACCAGAAGTGTTTCAGAGTTTGAATTTTTTTGAATTTTGGAGCATTGTATTACTCAGTGTCAATAAACTGAAAATCCAAAATCTGGGCTCGGCATCTGTGGCTCAAGTAGCTAAGGTGCCAGCCACATAAACCTAAGGTGGCAGGTTCGAATCCAGCCTGGACCCGCCAAACAACAATGATGGCTGCAACCAAAAAATAGCTGGGCATTGTGGCGGGCACCTGTGGTCCTAGCTATTTGGGAGGCTGGGGCAGGAGACTCACTTGAGCCCAGGAGTTGGAGGTTGCTGTGAGCTGTGAAGCCATGGCACTCTACCCAGGGGGACAGCTTGAGGCTCTGTCTCAAATAAAAAAAAAAAAAAAAAAAAGGAAAATCCAAAATCTGAAATGCTCCAATGAACATTTCTTTTGAGTGTCATGTTGGTGCTCCAAAAGTTCAGATTTTGGAACATTTTGGGTTTTGGATTTCCAGATTAGGGATGTTCAACCTGCATGTATATTTCACAAAAGAAAAATATGTGTGCGTATTGTGCACATCAATATCTACATAGATCTACATGCATATGTGAGTATGGATTGATAGAGACAGAGACAAATAGATAGAATACAGCAACTGAGATTACAGAAAATAACATAACAAAGACTCCATTTGAAACACTTGTTAGTATTTTTCCACATTTAATCTTTCTTTCTTTTTTTTTTTTTAAAACAGTCTTTTTATTTATTTTTTAATTTTGTTGCAGTTTTTCGGCCAGGGCTGGGCTCAAACCCACCACCCTCAGCTTATGAGACCAGCACCCTACTCCTTGAGCCACAGGCACTGCCCTTAATCTTTCTTTTGTAAAAAAAAAAGGATTAAATAATAATAGATGAAAATGAAAGCCCTTTTAATATTTCCAACTCCCCTGACTATCACAGTTGTATCCATGAACAATACATAGAATGGTTTTTGTATGTATTTAAATTGTTTTCAAGTAGTTTTTGTATTTCTTTCTTTTTTTTTTAAATGATAGCTGTGTACATTAATGCAATCATGGGGTACAATGTGATATTTTCATATACAATTTGAAATATCTTCATGAAACTGGTTAACATAGCCTTCATGTCATTTTCTTTTTTTTTTTATTTTTTATTATTATTTTTTTTTTATTAAATGATAGCTGTGTACATTAATGCAAACATGGGGTACAGTGTAGTGTCTTCACACATATTTTGACATACTTTCATCAAGCTGGTTCACATAAATTTCATGTTATTTGCATAGTC
>CAUYTI010028829.1:0-13992 GCA_963575145.1 Galago senegalensis | reverse complement strand
CTGACCGCGGCGGCTCCCCCACCGACATGTGATCCCACCCAGGCTGAGAGCTGCGGCTCCTCCACCGAGATGTGATCCCACCCAGGCTGAGAGCTGCGGCTCCTCCACCGAGATGTGATCCCACCCAGGCTGAGAGCTGCGGTTCCTCCACCGAGATGTGATCCCACCTTCCCCACCAGGACGGACACCTCACCCAGAACATCTCCCAGAGCCTTGCAAGAGAAACTCTGTGTGCCTCATCGATGGAGCTCTCCCCACCTCTTGACAATTCCCCAGGCTACAGAACTACAGGGAACACAGGGAAGGCTTTTTTTTTTTTGGCCGGAGCCAGGTTCGAACCTACCACCTCTGGTATATGGGGCTGGCGCCCTACTCCTTTGAGCTACAGGCACCACTCTGAAAGGCTCATTCTTCAAACTATCGTGGAAAAAAAGGAACAATTCTCAAATACAGTGAGATGCTACATCAGACTGAACAAAAGACTCAGACAGAGCCACCCATGCACAAATAGATGACAGGACTCACACACCAGCTAGGCAATGGTATTGCAGTAAAGAGGAACAGAAATGGCAAAGATCTATTGTAGAAGAAAATATAAACTTCACATCCCAAAAAAGAAGAAAAATTACCATGTTAGAGAATAATTTTTTGTGAATACGAATTGAACCAACAGTCACTCAAAGATAATAAAACAAGAGACTGAGATTATTTTTTAAAAAGGGTGGACTTCAAAGCTATACATACAATTTTAAAATTCTACTTATTAAAGAATATATATATTAGAAAATTGTGAGAAAAAATAGTCATGGGTGTAAACAAGGTAATATCACAGGGGAAGGGCTTAAGAATATTTCTGAAAGCAGATAAATCTAAAAGAGATTAAATCAATAGAAAGAAGCCAGTAGACATGAAGAATGGACAAAGGAAATCCAATCTAACAATTACTGAGCTCCATGACATCAAGAACTCAGTACATGGAATGGAAGAATTAAAATAGAGCATACAAAAAAAATCTGTCTGACATGAGCAACAATGATGAAACCTGGATCTGGAAACCAAAAGAATAGCTAAGGTTTCAAGGCAATCTGGTCCGGGCACTCAACATCAAGACTCATGCTGACTAAGGATTTCCAGGATAATAAGGAATCCCCCATGAATTCAGGGAGAAAAGCAAGTCACGTGTGAGGGGAGAGAACAACCAATCAACCCCAGACTTGCTTCATGTGATTTTGATAAGAGGCTATGCCTGTAATAATATGAAAAAATAAACCATTATCTTGGGATGTGACCCTGAGAAAGGCTACTGTGTACGAATATGAAGCAGCTGAGAATGGGCACAGAGAACAGAGTGCCCACAAGTCTCTCTTTAAACCACTGGAAGGGAAACACAGCCAAAATAAGGAAGCAGAAGCAGGTGAGCTTGAAATACCATTATATATGGAAATAATAAAAACTACACAGGATACCATTACGGGTGATAACATTGCTTTTATATATCTAAATTGTGTAAAAATAATAATAAAACAAATAAAAACTGGATCTGTGTAGAAGAAAACAGAATTGTGAAGGTCCATCTTTCTAACAGACAGTCAATTGATACAGAGTTAAATTGAAACATAGTTTTAAAAAATTGATTGCAAACTCTAAATAGTTTCCATAAGTATATTTTTTCATATCGAAAGGCTGGGCACACTGTTTTATACCTGTAATCCTAGGTCTCTGGGCCTGGGAGGATTGCTTGAGCTCAGGAGTTCAAGATGAGCGTGAGAGAGAGTGAGACCCTACTAAAAATAGAAAAACTAGCTGGGTGTTGTGGCAGGAGCCTGTAGTCCTAGCTACTCAGGAGGCTAAGGAAGGAGGTTTGCTCAAGCCCGAGAGCTATGATGTGAGCTATGATGCCACCACACTCTACCCAGGGTGACAGCCTGAGACTCTCTCTCAAAAGTAGTAACAACAACAATAATAATAATCTTTTAGATAATATTTTCTGCTTCTTATGATGGAAAATACAAACTTCTAAAATGACTTCAATTATACTGAGTTTTTCTTCTCTTGAAATATTCTAGTATAATGGAATCAAGTGCTTTAATTAAAAATTGCATGGTCATGTATAGTATCACATTAGACCTTCTCACAGTATATATGCATTAACAAGGCATAGAATATGCATATATAGCAATATATGCATAGAACAATGTGGAACGAATAAAGGTCAAAATTATGCCTGAGTCATGAGGATTTTGGTTTCCTTTTCTCTTTCCTCCTTCTCGTCATGATCTGACAAAATGTTTATAAAAACATAGGATAATGATTTTGTAATTTTTAAAAATGAAAACAAAATGCAACAGCCCTGGAACAAAGAACTTTTACATTAAGTGCTTTATTTAAAAAATAATAATAATATTTAACAATCCCCAAGGGATTCTGACAAGTGGGGATATGATGTGAGAAAGAAAATGGTTTGAATGAGTCCATGTGGATCAGAAGATATTTCTTGGCATAAATGGTAACAGTTTCTAAAGGAAGGATTTAGCAAAGACTGATAGGCAGAACTGAAAAGAATCTGTGACAAGATCAAAGGAAGCGCAAAGTATGTCCAAAAAGAAATGAAGCTGTTTCCCTGGAGTGGTGCTCTGGGTTTGAAGGAGAGAGAAGCAAGATAAAGACGACAGAAGATGAGAAGGGGTCAGAGGGAGGAGCCAGCAGGTCAGAGCAGGTCAGAGGGAGGAGCCAGCAGGCCAGAAGGAGGAGCTGGCAGGAGAGGGACTAGGGGAGCAGAGACAGGAGGAGGACAAGAGGGGCTGAGTCCTATCATGCCCTTCATGTTTTCTCATATTCTGGTTACAACAATGTGCAGGATATTTAAATGAAAAAAGAGAAATGAAAAGGGAGGAAACTGAGGTTTATAGAGATTAGGGAAGATATTTATGTATGTGAAGCTAGTAAATATCCTAGCCTAGCCAGGATTTTCCCTAAAATCATGTTATGGTATTTCTGGAATTGCTTCCAAATTAACATAAGAACCTAAAGACTGAATATGTCTACAAACCTTACGAGTCCTCCCACAGGGGTAGTTAAAACCAGCCCCTCAGTTCTAAGAACTCGAAAACGGAAGTAGGAACCATTAATTGGGGTTTGTGGACAAATGAAAAATATGAAGAAAGTGACACAAATTGTCCATATTTAGTTTCCTCTCCCAAGATATACAGCAAGATATTTTCACCATCCAGATTTCACCCTCAAGTTTGATGCAACTGGCCACAGAAGGGGACAATGTTGGTCCTCACGGACCAAGACTTGGAGTCTGTGGAACCTCCAACTGGGGCCACTTGGAGTGTCCTTATAAAGATGTTAATTGAGTACAATTAAAATCACTGGCAGATTCCTGCCTAAGTCTTAAGTTGAAGTGCAGGGTTAATTTAGTATTAACTTAGTCATCTTAAGTAAAAAGATGGTTAAAATATATTTATGGTCAAGGGTTACTAAGCTGTACAAAGCTATGTTTAATGAGTTGTCCAGTTTAAACCAATGTATATATTAGACCAAACACAATCAGAATAATTTCTATTCCTTTATTGAAAAAACTATAATGACAATATGATAGACAGTCCCCATGAATTTTTTTCTTTGTCTTTCTCAGGTTATATCATTACAAACAGAAATAGAAAAAATAAATAAATAAAAGGAATGGAGGAAAAAAATAACTATTTTGAGATTTATCTAGTAAAGATAAATGATAATTTGTTAAATAATTTACCCTTATTAGATCTATTTCAATTAAATTGCTTTATGCTGGAAGTTATTAGGATAAAATGAAGAGAAAAAAGAAACTTTTCCAGATTTACTGAAAAGTGTAGAAGAAAACACTATAGTACTACAAAAGCATTTGAAATACCAGATTTATTTCATTAAGAGATAAAAACAAAGAAGTAATTCATGACTAAAATCTACATGAGTCAAACCCTAAATACTGTGTCCACATGAAATTTCAGGGTTTTATTTCTTTTCAATAAAAGTAGCTTATGAATGTCTGGTGGTTATTATATAATTTTACCGTTTTAAAAGTCTCTCACAGACTAGTCACGATTAAGAAGAAAACATGTATCCCTCCTCATGAATAAGATGGTAACTATAGCTAACAAGTAAGAGGAGTAACTCAAATTTCAGGACCAATTGCTAAAATAATTCAGGAATTCCACTCACTTCCCTCCCAGGAGCAAGGGTCAGCGACCTCATGGAGGAAGAGCACCAACAAAGTTTTTCAAAGCCTATGACTTCTGACATTTGGTTACATCCTTAAATGGCTAGGTCATTTCAGATCCAAACCTGAAAGGAGGGAAAACACGTCTTGTGGAAAATGCAGCCTACCAACAAAGGCTTCAACTGGAGTTGGCTCAGCCACAAACAAATTAGCCCTTGAAATTCTCTATGTGCAAGAACCTTTCTGGAAAACAGTATTTATTTTTTCTTTTAGCCAGAATAAACTGAGGGGGGAAAGGATAGTACAGAATTTTACATTCTTTTTCATGACAGCTTTTCCTTTATTCACAAACATGGAGTTGTGGAAGCTGGACTATAGCAATGTATATATTTTTCCAGAAATTCACAGACAAATTTTCTTTTACAGATTTTGTTAGCAAAATCTGTTGAACTAGATATTGTTTCACATTTTGATACTATTTAGCATTATTATAAAACATGGAAATGGAAAAGTATTTCAAGGGAGGTTGCTGCATCTCGCACTTTTCTGGATGTGCACCACCCGCTGACCAAAGGAGCACCATAGTCAACTCAAGTCCCAGGCACAGCCCACCCATGCCTGAGGTGGCTCTCAGTCACACACACCATCAGTGATCCCACGCACAGCCCACCCACATGTGATGTGGCTCTCACTGGCACACACCATCAGTGATCCCAGGCACAGCCCACCCACACGTGAGGTGGCTCTCACTGGCACACACCATCAGTGATCCCAGGCACAGCCCACCCACACGTGAGGTGGCACTCACTGGCACACACCGTCGGTGATCCCACGCACAGCCCACCCACACGTGAGGTGGCACTCACTGGCACACACCGTCATTGATCCCAGACACAGCCCACCCACACGTGAGGTGGCACTCACTGGCACACACCGTCATTGATCCCAGACACAGCCCACCCACACGTGAGGTGGCTCTCACTGGCACATAGCTTCAGTGAATAAACTATTGTTTACAATACAGACACGGGAACTTTATAACACACAACTAAAAAATTGAATTATCATAGCTAATAATAATTGTAAAAACATAATAAAATTGTACTTGCTGCTAAAATATCTCCAAATAAAATATGATAGGGGCAGAAAAAATTGAAAGGGGAGACACCTAAAGCCTAAAGCAGGCAGTGGAAATGGGCAGTGACTCGCTTAACATCACATTTTTCCCTTAGGATTTTGCTTTCTCTACTTGTCCTGCTGTTATCCATCCAGTGAGAGGTAGGAGGAACAGGGTGAGAGAGAAGGGAAAATGTCTGCTGAATTTTGAGAACAATATTCTGATGCAGTTATGGTGGTGGCCCCTGATCAGTGGCCTAGACCAAGTGTGCAGAGAAAATATCCAGAATTCAACAGGAAAACGTGTTATTCATTACAGTTGTAAGATTAATTCATCTGTCAACTTGACTAGACTACAAGATGACTCGCTATTTGGGCAAACATTATTCTGGGTATGTCTATGAGGGTTGGTTAATTTTGGATAAGAATCACATTTGAATCTGCAGAATCAGTCAAGGGATGGTGAGCGTCTCATGTGGGTCAGCCTCCATCCAATCAGTTTAAGTCCTGAATAGAAACAAACAAACAACAACAACAACAAAGAATGGCCAACCCATTCTCTAAGTAAAGGGAATCCCTCCTGCCTGAGTACCTGAGTTGAGACATATGTCTTCACCTGCCTTCAGAGTTTGAAACTGAAACACGAGCTTTTTCTAGGTCTTGAGCCTGCTACCCTCAAACTGGAACTTAAATCATCAGCTCTTGTTTTCAGGCCAGACTTAGGCGGCGCCACTGGCTTTTCTGGGTATCCATTTGGCTGACTGCAGATCATTTTTTTCTTACTTGTTTAGGATTCATTGAGGGTACAAAGAATAGGTTATACTGATTGTGGTAGTTAGGTAAAGTCCCTCTTGTAATTGTGTCCCACCCTTAAGCAGGATGCCATCCTCCCTGACACCCCCATTCCCCTCCCTCCTTTCCTCTCCCTGGTCCCTCATTTCCCACTTTGTATTAGATGGATCTTGTGACTTCTTAGCCTCCATAATTACATGAACCAATTTCTTATAATGAATCACTGCCTGTCAGGTATGTATATTATACAGTATATATGCATGTATGCACATATCTTATGTATAAATATATTAGTATGTTTATACATGTTATATGATATAACATATATATAATATACATATACTAATATGATTGCTTATAAAATAAAATAATATAAAATATAATATTTTATATATAATATAAAATGATGGAGTAAGACCTATGCCCTGTGACGTAGACCGGGGCTTCCCACATGTGACTGTGCATATACATTCCCAGGGATCTTGTTAAAATGCAGATTCGGATTCAGTAGCTGAAGATGGGGCCTGGAACTGTCCATTTCTGATAAGACCCCAGCAATGTCAAGGTCAATGCTGCTGACCTATACACCACATTTTGAGCCCCTAATCTCTCTAAATCTTACAGACTTCATCATTCCTTCACAGAAAAGTGACTGGAAATTTCTCTAAGCTTGGAAGCCCCTGCTCAGTCCTAGGCCTCTCCTGCATCAAGGCAAAGTATGAAGCAAGGTCATCTGAGGGATGTCCCTCCCAGTAGCTGGTCTCTGCTCTGCCATCAGACAGCCTGAACTTGGTGCCTATCTGTGCATGAAGAAGAAAAATAGCAATGGATAAAAACAAAAGCATTTCTCCTTGGGCAGAGACAGTCCACTGTTCCAAGTGTTATTTTTCTGGCTGCGTAAGTGTTGCAGGCAGAACTCTGTCCACTGAGTGGAACTAAGTCCAGGCTGCAAGGCTTTGCTTTCTGAGAATGCTCCCATATCAATGCATTCTCTCGACAAGGTCCTGAGCCTGCCTGCCTATCTCGCCAGAACAGAGAAATGTGCATTTCTGAGTTACTTTTTGTGATATCAAGCCCATCGATAAGACAAATTATGCCATATATTATAATGTCATTTAGCCAGCTTTGTGAAGGAAAGCCTCCATTTGTGACAATCCAAAGGTGCTCTGCAATTCGCATATTGGAGATTATAGAAAAGGAAATGCCAATTTCATGTTTCCACTTAATTGTATGTTAAAATTATGCAATAACTTGTCAGGGCTTGACAAAAGCTCCCGCTTATGCAGTAAATGTTAGTAGATATTTACTCAGTAAACACCAGGTTAATAAAACAACAAAACAATTATTTTGTTGATATGAATGTGATAAAAGGTAGCTTCAACTTTCAGAAGACAAAAAGAAGTGCTGTGATTTATCCAGATTTCTAAGCAGTCAGCACCGTGATGGAAGCAGCAGGCCGGGTTAAAAGACCCGGCGTTTCATCAGGTACAATATCCATTCTTTGGACAGCACCATATTTTACACTGTTGTGTGGCAGAAAATGCCATGTGGGTGTGAAACAAGGGAGCTAAGAGGGGCTTTCACCATCCTACATTATAAATTCCGCTCAGGGAAAGCTCTGGCTTCTGCTCTTTCCTTAAAACTTCGTCCTGCCTTTCTCATTTCCTCCGCTGCTTTGCTAGGTGTTTTGACACTTAACACTTCTTAAAGGAGCAGAAAACCAAATGGCATTTCCACATAGACATCTCTCTAGTTTCTGTTACTGCAAGAGAACAAACCACTGTGGAAAATCAGATGTTCTAATCAGAGAATCTTCGCCTATGTGACTGCAGTACATCCAAATAGATGCCCCACTAAATCCAGACTGTGTACAAAGTAACATTTCTTTCACAATCCAAAAGCCTCTCGAGGTTGCATGACATGTGTCTGGGACGAGCTGATTATATGCAATGGTACCCAGTTGCTAAACTGCCAAAATAAAGTGAGTTACTGACTCACATAGGTCTTATCCAACATCTGGATCATGCTGTTTTTCAAGCTTAGGAAAACCATTAGCCTAATGAGTTAGGGGTGCTTGACATCTTCTATGTATGGGCTCAAGCATGTAGGCAAATTGCCTCAAAGATCTGGAAAGAAATATCAGGGTTTTTTGAGTTTCTGGTGTCTTAGAATAGGACCAGAAAATAGATTTGTATCCAACATATCGAACAAGTTGTGATGCTGTCAGATAAGTAGATTAAAACTGTTTAATCTTATCAGTACATTTGCACCCTGTTGGGTCCTACACTTCACATGAGAATCATTGTCACCCACACTCTGCCCTCCCTGGTATCACCACTTTGCTCTGCAATAAGGCGTTTCAGCAACAGTATAGTTGATTTCAAAAATAAGGTTTTGTG
Source organism: Galago senegalensis (assembly GCA_963575145.1). Taxonomy (NCBI): domain Eukaryota; kingdom Metazoa; phylum Chordata; class Mammalia; order Primates; family Galagidae; genus Galago; species Galago senegalensis. The sequence goes on along the minus strand of CAUYTI010028829.1, from coordinate 5,484 downwards.
GTCATTTAATAAAAATAGCATTGTATAGCAGTTTCCATTAACAAAAATTCATGAAGTCATGAAGAGGCAGTGAACTAACTTCACTGAACAGCCTTGCGTGTCTCCACTCACATGGGCCCTTTGCATGCAATGTACACCTGATCTCGCTGTCCTCAAAAAGTCTGTAGGGCAGTTACTAAGTCCACTTTCCTGTGAAGAAAGCAGAGCCTCTGAGAGTGTAAATTTGTCCCTGGTTGCACAACTAGTAACCAACCAGAGTTAACATACGAACCCATATCCACACGATCCCATACATAGTTGATTCTAACATACTGTAGTGTATACACAAGTAACCGAAATAAAGTATGATTTGACCTACACCGGCAGTTTGTTCACTTGCTTTCCATCTATTCATTTATCTAATCATAATAAGATCTATCATTATAAAACATGCAGAATAAATGAAGCAACTTGTTGGCACGGATTTTCCTTACAAATGTCTTCCTTCAGGTCATACGGACAGCAAAATGTCCCCCTAGATTGAAACAAACAAATAGTAATCCCTTCATCTCACATGGGTTCTTCCAAAAGAACAAGGTCTCAAAAACAAAAAACAAAATTACCTCATAAGCTCCTATTAAAAATATGAGTTTTAGCATCATTAGCAAAAATTGGTTTTGAGAAGCAGCTTAGTCTTTGTGGCTCCTAAGAATTTCCCTCCTGTTCTTTTTGTCTCATTATGGGTTCTTTAGTTCTTGGTTCATTTGCCAACACCCAAGGAGGAATCTCTTCTCTTCTGTTTGCTATGTCATATAAGTTTTAATGGAAAATTGTTAAAATGTATTATTCTTTTATTAAATCGGATACTTATGAAATGTATACGAGCTCTCTTTGAAATGTTTCAAGCTCTCTTTTCACATTAAGAGTTTAAAACATACATGTGTGACAGGAGCCTGCATGCAGACACATCCTGCTACTGGTGAGAATCCCCCAGATTCCTCCCAAGTCTGAATGGTTGGCAAAGCCATCCACAGTGGCTATTGGCGAAATGAAGATGACCATCTATGTCAAGGAAGATGGGGTGAATCTGCTGGGAATTATTTATGTGAGTAGTCAATCCATGAAAACCGGCAACTTCTGACAGCCTGAAGGAATAAGAATTGGTTGAATGGCTGCCAAGCAACAGATCTAATGAAAATTCAATGGAGTCCTGGCAAAACTGATTTAACATGCTCTGCCTGTCCTTCCTTCAAATCTTAGCTTGTCTGGGGAGGATCTAGAATAGTGGGAAGCAGTACGTTTCCACCTATACTCTTTCATACCCACACCCACTGAAATCGAAGCAGTACAGAATAGGAGTCTATGGAGTGAGTATGGCACTGAGCAGTGATTGACACACCTCTCTCGCCCTCAAGGAAGCCAAACAGGAGCAGGTTCTAAACACCAGAAGATAATGCTGATGAGGAAATCTCCCTGGCTTTGTTTTATGTTGTCTCTTAGAACTAATCCAGCTCATAACACTATTTGTCAATTTTCAAAATCATGTGGGTCCTGAGACTAATATTTCACCCTGATGACACACTCTTCTGTAGAGATTTACAGTTCCTTTACACGCAGGAATATCAGATCTCACAGCAAGCACGGGGAGTGGGGAAAGCTCGTTCACTGACACTCGAGGGACCACCAGAGAATTGAAGTGACTTCCTCAAGGTCACACAATTAAACTATTAGAAGTCAGGCCTCCAAACAATTATTTTAAATTACTAATGGTGATTTTACTCTCTTTTGCTGCGCATCAAATTCTTTGAAAACTTTGCTCAATGTTGAATACTCTACAGAGTCAAGAATTAATGTAGAAAACAACCAGGTAAAGACAATACCATTTTCTCCACACCACCCCTTTAGTCACAAATTTCCTAATAACTGTGAGAGTAGTGGGAAGATGAGGCAATACAGGACAGACGGGCATTGATAAATTGGAGAAAATTTATTTATTCAATTAGAATAGGAAAATTAATAGGAACATGTTTCCATTTCATTAGAAGCCTTATTTAGAGGAAGTTAATAATTTGTACATAAATACTTGGAGGTGTTTAAGGCCGTGCTGAAATCAAAGGAAATAAGAAATACTTACAAGCTCAAGGTTACATGAGATCCTGGATGTAGCTGGCAGGAAAGGGGAACACACTGGTTGCTCCCAGGAGTACCATGATTGAAGGCCCCTCCCAGTGAGACCTCCACGTATAGGAAGTAGGCAGCAGAGCGGATCAATACTTACCTTGCCAGTTCTACTTTGAGGAAGAATTAAGGATGGGCAAGAAACAAAAAGTGACTTCACAACAGTTGTAAGTAAAAGAGATTTCTTTTTTCTGTGCCAGCACATGTGTTGGAATCTTAGACCTGCTGGCCAGCTGGATTTCCTGCTGGCCTGGTTGGTCCCTGCACCAAAACACGGGGGTTTAGGCCCCCACTGCCCTGCTACCTCTGCTACATGACCAACAGCAGGAGGGAGCTTGGTAGGTCTGCTGGGGTCGCAAATGTGTGATGGCCGCTGCCTCATGTGTTCCCTTGGGTCTGTCGCCCCCACACACATCCAAAGGGTTAAGGGACTTAAAAAGGAGAAAGTTGACCCGGAGGCCTCAAGAGAAGCATCAGGAAACAGCACACACCTGCACGCCGGCTCCTGCCCAGGACACCTCTGGTTTAGTCCACTGGTCTATACATCATAAGGAGAACTACTACACAGATGTTTAAATAATCTATAGAAACTCCCAGGACACTGATTTTACCCTTTCTGAGAAACAGAGTTCAGCAACAAAACCTTTGCATGAAAGAATCAGAAAAAATGCCAGAACTCAAAATGTACCCTGGCCATTGTCCTGTTTCCTTTAGCACAAAGGAACAGAGTTGCTTTTGTCTATGACCAGATAAGTCCTTCAAATCGAAGCCATCTGTTCCACGAACTTCTAAGAGTTGGGCCAAAGGAACTTGAAACCAAGAAACCACTTCACCAAATGCCAGTCCGAGCGTCTGGAAGCTGGCTGGAAATGGAAAGCTCAGAATCTGACATGGTTCAGAAGGCTACAGCCTCCTCTGGAATTTTACAAAGTATAATGGGCACTTCAGATTTACACTTATTATACATTTCTGCTTAGAAAATTATTCAATGCCCATTACAAAAAACTGAAAATATGAAAACACAGAAGGACAATAAAAGTCATTCCTGATCGCACCACACAAATATAACCATCATACCATGTCCTTATATTTCCTTGTCTTCTTTTATATATTGTTTGTTTTACAAATGTAGCACTGCGTTCTGTATACTCCTGTCTGTATATATCAATTCATGTATTAATCTACTTCTTCTGATATATTTTCCATATCATTTAGTAGTGTGCTAAAATCTATCATAAGGCAGTTAATGTATCATAATATCAGTTAATTCTAAACTGATATATTTGTATATTTTTCCATTTTGAATAGGACATTTTAGAAAATGTATTTTTTCCTATAACATTGCATCCATCTTTGATTACTTTCTTAAATTTATTATAGTATCATAATTACTGTAATATAAATAAGTGAATATTTTTAGGACTCTGACAGCTTCTCCCATATGTACTTACAGGAAGTTAGTCCTCATTCATAAACTGGCTGGGGAGCTCTGTCTCAAATCCTGTCAACAGAAAAAATTCTCCAAGAAAATATCTGAAAATATTCAAATACTGGTATTCTGAAAATTTACTAGTGAAATTAATGCCCTCAAATGCCACTTTCCCATAGGAAAAGAATCCAAGTCCTGAGAAACATCTTGCCCCACACCCTTCCCTACCCTGTCGCACCTAAGACCCAATGGAGGGATTCTATCCATACCTGCTCTGCTGACTGCCTGGAGTCTCAGCCCTTCTCAGAGGGGAAGGTACATGCTCACTAATACACTTTAATACAGGCGTCCTCAAACTATGGCCCGTGGGCCACATGCAGCCCACCTAGGACATTTATCCAGCCCGCCAGGTGTTTTGCCGCCACTGCCTGTCCTGCTTAGCAGCTGACTCATCCCAGGGCCTGCAGTCCGGCCCTCCAATGGTCTGAGGGACAGTGAACTGGCTCCCTGTTTTAAAAGTTTGAGGACCCCTGCTTTAATCTGATTGAAGCTACATGGAACAAATCCCTCAGAATTTATACCTTTTTTGGTTGTTGTAAACATCCTCCTTATTTTCTTTATTATTCTGTGTATTGTCTCATTTGTATTACATTTAGTGTTTTTATACTTTTCATTGTATTTCCTTCTACCTTCAACCTTCTGTGTTTTTGTTTCTTCCCTCTCAAATACAAAGTCGGTTTCTCCGGAGGCCTCCCCCCATTACCACCTCACTTCCTTCTGGGAGCCTCTCCTTCTCAGAGGGAGCCTCTGCCAAAGAGCTCTGATATCCCAGTGTATTAGCTGCTGGCCCTTAATTACTTTTACAATGTGTTAGATGATAATGAATGGACTAGCTGATAACCACTTACACTATGTGTTTTATCATTAATGATTACATGGAACATTTTTAAAAAACAGAATTCCAAGATCTGAAGGAATAACAATTTGATTGAAGATAATGGGAAAAGCACTTTGGATCAAAGAACCTTGTTTCATGATCCCACACACCTTACTGGAAGCGGCTGCCTTTTTAAAGACTCTGCCTCAAAATGTGAATCTAAATTGGAAGTATATTTCTAATTTTCGTAGGCTCTCAATTTCTTATTTATTTCATTTTTTGTTTGTTTCGTGCTTGTTTCATGCTTTTTTACCAAAACATAACATTGTATTTTTTCAAAATGGTTGGCATTCTCAGCTTTGTTTCCTGTAGCTGTTTCCAAGTTGTGATTTCACTGGCTGCTAACCGGGCCTACCACATCTTTCAAGCTTTGCCTTAAGTTAAAGCTCCTAATATTTTAAAACAAAAGGGGACCTTCATGCTATCTGATGAACCTCAGAAAACTGAGGTGAGTCTGGAGAAATCAGGCAATTTCTGACAATATAGGTGCCTAATGTCTTCCAACACTCCACCAATGCTTTTTATTACAATTATGTCATTTGTTGTGTTGCTATTGTAGAAACCCTCATGTGAGATATAGCCTAGAATAATTGTTTTGTTTTGTTTGCAGTTTTTGGCTGGGGCTGGGTTTGAACCCACCACCTCCAGTATATGGGACTGGTGCCCTACTCCTTTGAGCCACAGGTGCCACCCAAATCATTCTTTAAGTACACCTCATTTCACTTATGTAATTATCATGGCCTCACGTCAACCTTTTCCACTGTAATCAGTTCCTGCTAAAAAACTCATCTAGTTAGATGATACCTCAGAGTAGTTTTGATTTGAGATTAGCCCATATCACAAAATCCCAAAACCAGAGATGTTGGCGTGGATGTGGAGAAAAGGGAACACTCCTACACTGCTGGTGGGAATGTAAACTAATACGTTCCTTTTGGAAAGACATCTGGAGAACACTTAGAGA